>CM049319.1:19387100-19574600 GCA_026874595.1 Sipunculus nudus
TCAATTTCTCTCAGTTTGTTGTGTGTCAAGCTTTGTATGTATAGGTGAAAGCCAGCAAATCAATTATCTTTAATATAGAATTTATGTAATTTCTGACTTGCTCTTCATACATAGTGATGAAATGTAGGTAATTCTGTGATGAAATGTTCTTATAGTAGCATGTTTAATCACAGGCTGTTAGTGAACACAATACATGTGCCAGTGTTGACAAACAGAAAAAACATGCAACCTAAGGAGGTTGTTTGTATATGTGCAGAAGTTAAAGGGTCACATGTTGCAAAATGCTCTTTGCAAAATCTGGTTTGTCTGACGTGTCCAAATGTTCTTGTTGAATGTGGTATAAGCAAACAATCAGCCTTTGGGCAATGTGGGCAACATTTCCTGGCCTATTTTTAAAGAAGTTAGTTAAAAGATATCAGACTAGGCCCCTTTAAATACCATTTACCAGTGTCAGACTAACTAAATAGAATATTCCAGCTATAATATCAGCTAGTGTACATTGGAATATTCCCAAGTCACTATTTGAGATTGGAATAACACTTAACTTTTCCAGTGTCAACTGTTTAGATGGGCATTCCAATGTAAAATGGAAGTTAAACCAGTATACATGGGAATTCCCATGTCAACTAGTTGAGTTCCAAAGTCAACTGATTTCCCTTATGTATCACTGTGACATTTACATGTATTAGTACAGTATTACATCATCATTAATATGGCTATCAGGAAGACCATGTCACCATGGCTGTGGTACTAGGAAAGCCTATTTACTTTTAACTTTCACTATTGCTATTATAGATTTCAGTTTACAGTTTCATATATTATGTACAACTTCATATATTATCCTTAACCCATTCCTCAGCCTGCAGTCATTTGCGATACCAGGGTCCATTTTTCTCAGCATATTATCGGGGTTCCTGTTTATGTTTCCCCTGGCACTGTGCATGGTGTGTTTGGTGAGTATTTTTTTGCAGTTGGTTGGAAGGGACCTGAAAAAAACTGAAATGGTAATGATATATAGTAAGCTAATATTTCATTGTTGTTTTGAATGCAGTCAGTAAATACAATACCAGTAATTTGTATCAAGGACAGTTTTAATATATCATTGTCTAGCCGTTTATAGCTTTTACAAGTTGATGGAGGTAATCCAGTCTTTTTCATATGATCTCTTTGAATTACTGCAGGCTTGTCTTTTTTGTGTGTTTTTTACAAGAAAACCATGATATGTAATGTAACATGTTAAATAATATGGTATTAAGTACATGTTAAATGTGTAAAGAGAGCTTATTTGCTCAGTTAAATACTTTAAATTACAGCTCAAACATCATGTCTCATATATGTCATGTTGTATTATATTTGATTACATAATGTACCATCCATACCTGTATGAATTATGTAGAAGTGTAATAATCATATTTTGTTTTGTCAGTGTTCAGCCGTTGGTGCTTCAGTGTGCTACCTCCTGTCCTACCTCGTCGGACGTCGCCTCGTATGGAAATATATACCTGAAAAAGTTTCTAAGTGGTCCACACAGGTGAATTAATGAATTATTTCACGAACCTCACGTTATTAAAAAAAAATATCTTAGTTCAGCTGGATGCATATACTTTAAAATGCTCCAAATTCCCTATAAAGGTGAGAATTGAAACATAATTATTTACAGGATTCAATTCATGTACGTATGTAATGTCATGTGGGACATTGTTTCATATAGGAATAAACACATTAAAAAGTCACCTGTGTGAGTACAGAGTCACAGTAAATCATGAAAATGTACAAGATGTACTTTTTTTTCAACATATAGATATGTGTGTGCGTGTGTATGTATCTCTGTGTGTGAGGGTGTGTGTGTTTGTGTATGTGAATATATATATATATATATATATATATATATATATATATATATAAATATATCTATATATATCTATATATATACATACATACAGTAGAACATCTGTATTTTGGACACTGACAGGACCAGACATTTTTCCAGCAATAGAGAGGTGCCCTTAGTAGGCAGGTTATAGAATTTGGGACTTACTTCAAGGGACTGCCCTTATGTGGCATTTAATTGGAGATGCCCTTAGTACAGAGGTGCCCGGAAAGAGAGGTTCCACTGTGTGTGTGTGTGTGTATATATATATATATATATATATATATATATATATGTATTTATTTATTTATTCATTATAGTATACATACTCATTTTTCTTTGCCAGGTGGACAAAAACCGTGACAACTTGTTGTATTATATCCTGTTCCTGCGCATCACCCCATTCTTGCCAAATTGGTTCATCAACATCACCTCACCTGTCATCAATGTACCTCTCTTACCATTCTTCTTAGGCACATTTTTTGGTATGTATATAGTTTTCTCACAAGATGCCTTATTCTCAGAATAAAACTTTTAATAAAAAAGTGTACATACACATTTATTTTACTGACAAATTTCAGAAATATATAAATTAGGCATTTACAGCAAACATTTGTCCAACAGATCAGAAAAAAATAATGAATATTGTTATAACTTGAATTTTCCTATTCTTGAAAAACTTAAAATTTATATATTATATCTTTTCTGTTTATTCTCTTTATTTATCATGCACAAAAATATGTAATACAAATTAATTCTTGTCCCTTCTTTCCTGTTTTCCAGTTTGTTTTTTGCTCCTTCAATATAGCATATTTTCTTTTAGTATGTTTTGCTTCTACAGTTTACCATATTTTCTTTTGGATATGTGAAAACTGTAAACTGCAAAATCTGGATGACTTATCAGACTAGCTAGACTCTGTCAAAGGCATCTACACTTTATGCATCATGTTGATTATCAGTTTATATCTTTTAAAAGGCCTTGGGATTTAGGTTCAGACTTGGAATGTAATTGGGCCCTTTCTACAACAGACATCCTTAAAGGGGCTTATTCTGATATCTGACGTCTATTAAGTTAAGATAATCCCTTGAACCTTTTATAAAAAAATAAGTAAGAAAAAGCCTATCTCACTTCACACATGTTCATTTTTGCTTATATCTGTGTGCTTATAACTTGGGGGCACATCAATGTAATCCAAACAAGAGTATCTGGTAGCAAACCAGACAAGTTTTGCAAAGGGTGTTTTACAACTACTGACCTTTCAACTTCCACATATATGCACCAACTATCTTAAGTTACATGGTTTTTCTGTTTGTCAACATTTCTGTTGTAACTAACAGTTTGTAGATAAACAAGCTCATACCTCCATCACAGAGGTATTATAAGAACTTTATCCCAACAAGAATTACCTAGAGTGACCATAATCAGTATGTACCCACAGTAGGCCAAGAAGCACAAATTCTGTAGAAAAGGTGAATAGCTGAATTTTATGCATCTCATTATATATCAGTTGTAAATGTTAATATGTTGCTGTGGATTATTTCAGGGGTAGCACCACCTTCCTTTGTTGCGATACAAGCCGGAAAAACACTCCACAAGCTGACATCATCAGGTGACGCGGTGTCATGGCAGTCCATGATCTTATTAGCCTTCTTTGCTGTTCTGTCACTACTACCTGTGTTTTTCAAGAAGAAGCTGGCCAAGAAATTTGACTGACTGGCTCTCCATTTAGGAAATTTGTGTGCGAATATGAGTGAATGGAAGATGTGTATGTGGGGTGTAGCCTTGTCAGAGGTGATCAAGATGAACTTGAATGAACAACAGACTGTGTAAGCCATACTGTGTTGTTATCACTGAAGTACTTTGCAATTTCATTAAATACATTTCAAGCTCTAATGATATTTAATATATACTAGTATTGAAATATTTGACCTATATACATTGATACACTATTACTTCTACCAGCTCAAGGTTTTCCATATTGTGTGACAGCATAGATGTTTAAAGTATCCATATACTGTGGATTTGAATTGTTTGTGGATATTTTTTTTCATGGAATACATAACTTTTTTCCATAAAATTAAAAACCCAGTGTTATTTAAATTATTATAGAAGTCTTAAAAAGCCAGCCCGTCACTGCTCTGCATTGAGTGATACGATGTGTGGATCTACGTTACATCCAGGTTAGCAATGACCTATTAATAAGGCTCAATAAAACAAACAAAAAATGATCTGACCTGTTTATTTGGAAAATTACAGAATAATTTTTTTGGGGTGAAAAAAGGTATTAAGTTCTACCTGGACTTGAGTGAAATTTAAAGATTTTAGCAGTGACGAACATACAAATGTTTCAGTTAAGGTATGTCTGCACTTACACTGGTATACTTAGATTTGCTCTCTCCCTCTCTCTCTTTCTCATATTATTACACATGTACTGCCTTTGTTTTTTAATCTTATGTCAGAGTAACATCAGTTAAGTCCATAAACAACATCAGAAACTACTGATGGGGGGATTATTCAACAAAAGTTTTAACCCTGTGTTAACACCCAAACTGTGTTTCATGTTAAACCACAACATTTAAGGCCCGAAACATTTTTCTGAATCCACAGTATTTAATTTATATCTCCTTGGTGACAGTGATGTAGGATGCTTAAATCACAACGCCCTGTCTCTTTGGTAACAGGAAAGATTGTTTAAACAAAAAGATCTTGCTTGTTTTTTTTTCTTCAGATTTGCAACAAATAATAAAATAAGACGGGGGAGATAAGAATATCAGGCCAAAATACTAGATGCAACAGGGCCTGACATATTTTAATGTACTTGTCATCCTGTGCAAGTAACATATAGCTTTTACTACATGAATTATAAGTCCTACAACAATCGGAAATCACAGCCACAAACTTAAAATGTGTATTTCACATGACTGTTTTGTAACAGTAAACATGTTCAAATGATTGTTTTGAAGTTATATTTTTCTTAAGTATTTGCACATACAAACACCCAGGTAATTTAAGATAAAGGTATAACAATATTATTTCATTTCTCCAAGAAAGAAAATGGCTTACTGAATGAAGATAAGTTAAGGTTCAAGCCTTTGGGTAAAAGTTTATGTTGGACCCGATTTGCCAAGTGGGCAAGTAGGAGCTCACTTTTGGTTGCCTTACCACCATTTTCTGGAACTTTTACTTGCCCTGGGCATGTGGTTAACCGTTAATGTCAAACCCTGTTCAAGATTGTATTCACACTCCAGATGTAGTACCAGTATGTATATATTATAGTATGTGTATAATGATATAATGACCGACACAGCTGAAATTCCAAAGGTGCAATATTGTAAAGTTTATATAGTCCATATGTTTAATGCTTAAAGGGAACAAGGGCGTTGTTACTTCAGCGAGGGTCATGGATATTCAACCTGTTGTTCACTGGTGAAAATTAAATTATTTACACCATCATATAAATAATCAGGACCAGAAAGTAACTGTTCTTGATATTTCTTCATTGTTTCTTTCTGGCATGTCTTTTTTATTTACAGGGGAAAGCCAGGTATCCATGTTCAGTTTTTTATGAGAAGAAATATAAGAATTACTTTGTAGGCAGATTTTTTAATGAAATGCCTAAGAGAGTTAGTGTTTCATTATTTGTCAGAAGTTTTATCATTTTGATGTTGGGTATAGAAAACAATGCAATTAATATGTTTGTAACGTGTGACTTATTATTTCATCAGTGACCTTTGAACTTGCATATTTATTCTTTATGTATGGGGGTTTGTTTAACTTATGTAGTCACTTTAAAGATCTGGTTGTGTGCAAGGTGCCAGACATTTTTACAGGGGCCAAATATATTGTACTTTGCCCCTCTGTATAGAGCTGCATATATAACTATATACATGATTATCATGTGGTATTTGTATAGCAGTATATTTTATGCAAAATCAGTTGCCGCATAATCGGTTCCTACATCTGTATGTGCATGTACATCATTCTGTAAGAGAGCTATTTTATGGGAATGTGTCATAAATGAAAAGTCAGGCATATCAATTTTGAAGAATCTAATCGGAACTTTCAAATATATACAGTTAAAGGTTATAGTTGAAATCATGGATTAGTCATATATTTTCCAAGAGGCTGAAGTGATGTAAATTTTCAGTTGTAACACAGTGTAAACATTTAAATGTCTTATATTCTTGGATTACAATAGTTCAAGCTCTCTTTGATTTTTTTTCATAAATATTTTTATTATTACTAATAATTTTGTTATCGTGCTATTTTGACTCCTTTTTTCTTTTCTCCAAATAGCTATGTGGAAAGAATAGTTCTTAATAAGGCAAGAACATTTCACTGAGTACTTACCTACCAAATTAATAAAATATTCATAAAATATGTCATAAAAATGTGTTATCAGCTTAAAAGATCTCATGTACACACTTTGACAGGAGAACAGATAAATAGATGTGAAATTATGACTTCTAAAAATGACAAAAGTTGAATGAGAGAATTAAAAAAAAATATATATATATGTTTTTTTTATTAATCTGATTATTGCAACTCTAGTCTAAAATTATGTTAATATAACACAACATATCTGTTTCTTATTATTTAATGTGTATATTAAATATTATTTAACCCTACTTTGGTTTTGTGAATATGTGGTTCACCTGAGTTGTTTTATTTACATATTATCAACGGTATGTCATAGATATTTGATGTACTGCATTTCTTTAAATTACACTGATCCACTACCACTGTGTTACGCTCTTTGCGCAGCGGTTATACACTAGAGTCCTCCCAGATCTCCTTTGCTTTAACCGCTGCTTTGTATAGAAAGATTCTCTGGGCCCCACCACCAGGGTTAAAGAATTGTAATCAGACCAAAATGAGAATAGTAAGGACTGTGCATCCACCTTCAAATTTTAAACCTGTGACCCATGCTTTTATTGGTGACCTCTTTGCATACCTGTTAATCAATTTATAAAGAGAAAGTAAATTATTAATCTATAATGAAACAAGATACTAACATGTACAGTTTTGTGGATGATAGAAAGCTGCATGTTAAGTTATTGGTGACCCTTTGCACCTGTTAATATATAAAATATTGGAGCATGCCTCCATATCTGTATTGAAAATGTATGCATAATTAAGTAGTACCAATATGTTTTATGTTCAAAACGAGATAAGGAGACCATAATGATAAACACAAGGTGATGCCATTTGAGGATATAGAGACTTAAGTACCTGGGTCATTTTAATATAAATAGGCAATATTTTTTAGAGCAGTATCAGTTAATGTTATAATTATAGCAAACACCTCATATGAATTAATCTGTATTTATCTTGAAACAAACCTTTAGAATCACTACAAAATACTTCATCTATAATAATGATATATTTGTAAATATGTCCTTTTAAGATGCAAGTATTCTCTAAGTATCTTGAAAGGACATATATATATATATATAAACATTCACATGTTCCGAACATGTACGAGTTCTAAATGATTTTAAGATAATTAACTTGCCTGAATGCACTTTTCATCTTTAACTCCTAATGAACTGATACCCCAGTGCAATAAAATGTGTCCTTACCTAAATGTGTTTTGTTCATATTTATCTTACATGACTCTAGGTCCTGTACAGGAATCTTTTTACATATTTGTGTGTTGTTTGTGTGTACCCGGTTTAATTCTGAATAGTTTCAAGCTTTGGTGATCTGGGAGTAGAGCACTGGACTCATAGCCAATAGATCATAGGCTATGTGATGAGATTGTGGTGATATTTTCTTGGTCAGTCAATGCCCAGGGTGAGCAGCAAAGCATTCTTGCAGGCTCATTGGGAAGGCTGTGCTCAACTATCTATTATTATGTTCTTACAATACAAAGTTATTGTAATTGATTGCTTATGAAATTAATCATTGGAACAATTGCTTTATAATAACATTTTTAGCTCAGCTGACTATAAGTCATCTGAGCTGTAGTTGGGGTCTGTCTGTCGTCCATCCGTCTGTCCATCCGTCTGTCTGTCCATTTGTCTGTAGATGTGGCACGTTTTGAAACCGTAAGACCTAGGAATCCAAAATTCGGCATAATGTTAGATGTCCCAAAGGTCTCCTACCAAGCCGAAAACTGGGTCTTTGCGACTTCGTTCCTTTGAGAAATTAAGGAAGAACCTTAATTTTTTTTAAAAACCTATTTTCACACTTCAGGACTGCCTAATATCAAAACCACTCATCTGTTTTTCCTCATATTTACCATAAATATTCCTCAATATAGTTCCTTTGTACATGCCAGAAATTAAGTCTGTTAAGTATAATTTCTTTAAGCTATGGGCCCGAACATAATGGACTTTGTAAAAAATCAGGAAAAATATTTACTCACTTAACATAAAAAATTTTGAAACTAGAGTCTATTTTCCCAAGTTTATAACTATGTTTAATTAAGATTCAATTGTTTACCCAAAATTAGATCTGAATTTTGTAAATTTTTTTAAGTTATTAGCATAAAAATAAAATCAGTACCTTAAATTTTGCTCAACTTTGACCATGGCACTTTTTTCCTGCAAGTACCAATGATTTAATTTGCACAGCATGTAAACATAAGTATTTTATTTGTTTAAATCTGAAATTTGAAAATAAAAGGTTGAAAATTAGGCTAGTTATTGATTTTTTTTTCTTGAGGCTCTGTTGTAGTCATTTGCTTTGATTACAGATGCAGGGTCCCACTCCAGGTCACTGGAAGTCAGCTATGCCAGGGTTTCTAATTTGTTAGTCACTTGGGGAGATCCCCTACTGTGATAGGTGTACAGTTATTCTCATATCATCATCCCCCCCCCCCAGCAAATCCAACCCACCAAGTGTTATGCAGTAATTGGTATTGTTTTTACTTTATCTCCTTAATTGTAATGCTGTTTGAACTCCAATATAAAAAACTTTCCTTGAAAAAAATAATTCAAGGTGTAATCCAGAAAATGCCATGTTGTGTTAATGTAGCATTTTTAAAGAAATCAATTTTCTTTAAATGATTTTAACAAATATAATTAAACCCATCAGTATGCTTAAATTTATTAAACATGAAGCACATTATGGATAAATAAAGACAATTTAAAATTGTGAAATCTAAATAAAGTATTATTTTTTAGATATTTATTGTTTGGCAGATTTAAAAGATATATTTTTGTGGTAAAAAATAAATAAACATTTGTATGCATGATGTATTATCTGACAAGATTGAGATTTATGATGATGCAATTGAGAATTATGAATCAACTTTTATATTCAGATATATATGTTATATTGGAAATGTATAGAAATATAAACTTATAATAAAAAAACTGATGTGATAAAAAAATGATGATCTAATACAAACATTTGTTCATTATTTTCCTGCCTCAGCAGAATTTGAGATCAGCCATTGTTTGCTCTGTATGTATGTTGTTAATAAGTTATATTTCAACTGTATACATTTCATTAAATAAAAAAATAAATATATATTTAATAATATATATTATACAAAAAATATATTCAATTGAACAAATGTGTAAACTACTGAAATGTCAACAGTTAATCAAAAAGTCAACTAATGACCATGGTAATAGTTCAGATCATTTGTTCACAAACTGCTCACATGCTTCATTTTCAATATTAGGAAACACATAGTCAGGTCACAAAATATTATTTGCAACAATTTTTTGCTCAACAATACAAACCAATCATGTTAACCAACCATGGCCTATATTACCTCTTCCTCTTACACTTTATCTCAATTTGATATTATTTTAGATTTTTGCCTTCAAGGTCAACTTCAGCTAAGCACAGTGACCCATGGGTCCCTTGTTGTATATTTGACTCATGAATATTTCCACAAATTTTTGTCAACAATTTTTGGTTGGTTTGTTAGGAACTTGAGGACAAATTTTGATTAATTTTGTTGAGAGTTAGGGCAAGCCCAGAGAAATGACCCAGTAAACTTTGTAGTTATCTGGATCACCATGTTTTTGTAGTAAGGATTCTTTACTCTAAGCAATTTAGACCATTTTCACTCGATAGAATAGTGGAGCAGCAATCAAGACCAATTTTCACTCACTGGTATATTAGATGAGCAATCAAGACCATTGTCTTTCACTAGTATATTAGAGCAGCAATCAAGACCATTTTCACTCACTGGTATATTAGATGAGCAATCAAGACCATTGTCTTTCACTAGTATATAGGAGCAGCAATCAAGACCATTTTCACTCACTGGTATATTAGATGAGCAACTGAGACCATTGTCTTTCACTAGTATATAGGAGCAGCAATCAAGACCGTTTTCACTACATGGTATATTAGATGAGCAATCAAGACCAATGTCTTTCACTAGTATATAGGAGCAGCAATCAAGACCATTTTCACTCACTGGTTTATTAGATGAGCAATCAAGACCATTGTCTTTCACTAGTATATAGGAGCAGCAATCAAGACCGTTTTCACTACATGGTATATTAGATGAGCAATCAAGACCAATGTCTTTCAGTAGTATATAGGAGCAGCAATCAAGACCGATTTTCACTCACTGGTATATTAGATGAGCAATCAAGACCATTGTCTTTCACTAGTATATTGGAGCAGCAATCACGACCGTTTTCACTCACTGGTATATTAGATGAGCAATCAAGACCATTGTCTTTCACTAGTATATTAGAGCAGCAATCAAGACCATTTTCACTCACTGGTATATTAGATGAGCAATCAAGACCATTGTCTTTCACTAGTATATTGGAGCAGCAATCAAGACCGTTTTCACTACATGGTATATTAGATGAGCAACTGAGACCATTGTCTTTCACTTGTATATTGGACCAGAACTCAAGACTGTTTTCCCTCACTGGTTTATTAGATGAGCAATCAAGACCATTGTCTTTCACTAGTATATTGGAGCAGCAATCAAGACCGTTTTCACTCACTGGTATATTAGATGAGCAATCAAGACCATTGTCTTTCACTAGTATATTAGAGCAGCAATCAAGACCATTTTCACTCACTGGTATATTAGATGAGCAATCAAGACCATTGTCTTTCACTAGTATATAGGAGCAGCAATCAAGAACGATTTTCACTCACTGGTATATTAGATGAGCAATCAAGACCATTGTCTTTCACTTGTATATTGGACCAGAACTCAAGACTGTTTTCCCTCACTGGTATATCAGATGAGCAATCGAGACCATTGTCTTTCACTAGTATATTGGCACAGCAATTGAGGCCGTTGTCATTTACTAGTATATTAAAGGAAACTTAAGTTTGTTTCCAAATGGGCTGCAAGTTGGTGCTGTCTGCCGTTCATACAGGTGTTGTTTTATTTGAGCTGCCCTTTTTTATGGTGTGCACAGCTGGCATGTGATGCAACTATTGAGTTGGAATAGTGTCACATATTTCTCTCATTTCTCTCATATATCAAGATTTGGTGATCCAAAATGTTGACCAAAGTATGAATGCAGTCACCAAGAGCTTTCCAGTTGAATTTCATTGAAAAAAATTAAATAAACTGGACTGTTGCTTAGACCTTCAAAATTTTTAAGAGCTCACACTAACCTATGACCCATTTGCTGTTACTATCATAAGCACAAATGGTATTTGCAAGAAAGATGGCCTGAAAATTCAGACTACATTCTAGGAATGTAATCTGAATGTCTGTTGGAAAGAGTGGCTCCTGTTATTTGAGCTTACTGTAAACAAGGAATCTTATGCAGATTACCTTAAAACACCCAATAAATGGCGATTCCCTAATAGGTCCTGATGACGCTGCTTAAAGGTAGACCCTCCTGGTCTTCCCAGCATGCTTTGCCAGGGTTATAAACAAGAGCCAATGACCTTACAATTATATGATTTTCTTGAGAAAATTTGCAATTCATGTCCCAACTTAGTCTGCACGTTTGTGTATGCATAATGCCAGTATGCATAATGACATGTGTATGGGTTGTTAATTACATGTATTGTCAAACACAGCAAATATTCTGATCTGTACCACTTTGGTCAGATCTGAGCAAGCTTTAAAGGGTAAACTCTCCACCAGAAACCCTGTAACACAAAACAAGGAATAAAAGCATTTAAAAAAGAATTTCTGTTAAAGGCCCGTCTCTTTAAGGGCAGATATGGATCCAGGCCTTGACAGAGGCATGCAGTACTGTGCACTCTACCAGTGCCTTCTGGTTCTTTGAAGCCTTCTTTAATATAGGCCTGGATATTTTTCAGTACTGGTTTAATCATGGTCTTCACAATACACAGTTTTTACACAATCTGATTAAATTATGTAAACTAAATGTCAGCAATCACAGAGCAATCATTAGGGAAGTAAGCAGTAATAGGGTAAACCTGATCATATACTTTAAAATTAGGTTGTGGTCCAAAATAAATATCAGAGGCAAATTCTATTTATTTTTTTAACATTAATGTGAGCATAGGCCAGTTTTGGAAAATCAGCCATGTTGGAATGCTACAGCAAACAGGGGCAGAATCAAGCAATAATCTGAGATACTGGTAGGTAATGGAGTTTTTGAAATATGGTCAGGGTCAGAAATGAACATCAGGTGCAAATCTGTCACCTGCAATTATTACTTATTATTAAGTTTTTTAAGCTCCGCTAACTGAAAGTCATCTGAGCTATAGTGATCACTGTTTGTCCGTCATCTGTCTGTTTACATGGCACAAATTGTAACTGCTGGACCTAGAAAATTCTAACTGAAAAGCCATGGAGGTCCATAAGAAAACATCCTTGGAAACATTAAATTAGGTCACTGAGACCATTTCTCCGAGCTATAGGATTCATAAGACCCCCCCCCCCCCCCCAATAATTAAAAATTTGATACAAAAGCTCCAATATATGAATAACTAATGCATTGATTGGCATGTTTCTTTCCACACATATTGATAAATAGCTGTTCATCAATTCCTGAAGATTGGTAGTGCCACCTGTAATTGTTTCTAATTTTTACGCATATTATCTCTATTTTTGAGTCCTTCAAATGAAGCAGTCGGGACATTAATAGGGCACAAACCATAAAAGTTAGACCTAAAACTTCTCACTGAATGTTCAGAGTGGTCCTAGGCAAATATCCTTAGAACCCTGAAATTAGGTCCTTGTGAACAATATTTTGCAAACTACAGGCCAAAAAGATGATTTTGATGACCCAGTGAGTCGGATGGTGCATAAACAGCAACTGCTTGACCAAGAAGTTTCTTTCTGAACACCCATAGAGGTCCATAGTAAAATCTCCATGAAAAACCTCAAATTAGGTCACTGTGACCTATATCTTCTGTGCTAAGGGGCTCAAAGGTACCCCCCTCCCCCTATCCAGATTAATTAAAAATTTGATACAAAAACTCTACTATCTCAATAACTAATGATTGTTTTCCATGATTATTTCCATACATATTGATCATGGAGTGTTTCATCATTTCCCTGAAGACTGGTTGCACCATATGTTCCTTTTCTGATTTTGAACACATTTTTTTCTCTATTTTTGAGACCTTCAAATGAAGCAGTCCAGACAATAGCAGGGCACAAACCATAACCGTTAGACCTAGAAACTTTTAATTGTACATCTAGGGAGGTCCTAAGAAAATCTATTCAGAAACCTGAAATCAGGTCATGGTGACCTATATAGCTACTGGCCGAAAACATGGTTTTGAGCATCCAAGTCATACTGTATCCATTTGGCCTAAAATCCTCTGTCACATTAATGGAGCTCCTGGATAATGTCCTTGGAAACATGAAATAAGGTCACCGTGACCTATATTCTGCAAGCTATAGGAAAAAACATGATTTGAACACCCTGGAAGTCAGATGTGCACAAACTGAATCCATTAGCCCTAGAAACTTCTAATGTCTCATCCAGGGAAGTCTTTGGCAACCAGAGTCAGACAGGACACAAATTTTAAATGTTAGACCTAGAATTTTATACACAACATCCAAGGAGGTTTCAGCCAAATCTCCTTAGAAATCTGAAAGCAGGTCATGGTGACCAATATTCTCTGACCGACTGGCCAGAAACATGATTTGAACAACCAGACAGACAGGAAACAAATTGTAAATGTTAGGCCTAGAATTTTATACATTACATCCATGGAGGTTTCGGCAGAATCTCCTTTGAAATCTGAAAGTAGGTCATGGTGACCTATATTCTCTGACCGACTGGCCAGAAACATGATTTTGACCAACCAGACAGTCAGACAAGACATAAATTGTAAATGTTAAGCCTAGAATTTTATAACACAACATCCAAGAAGGTTTTGGCCAAAGCTCCTTTGAAACATGAAAATAGGCCATGGTGACCTATATTCTGGGGGCAACTGGCCAAAAATATGCTTATGAGTGCCTAAACAGTCAGGTATGGCACCAAACTTTACTGTTGGACCAAGAACATTCTAATATGACATCAAGAGGTACTTGGCATGTCTCCTTTGAATCCTGACATTAGGTCACTTTGACCTATATTCTCTGAGCTATGAGCATAAAACCTAATTTTGAGCATCTAGAAAGTAATAAAGGTCACAAATCTTAACTGTTGGCTCTAGAAATATCTCTCTTAATATAAAGGAAGGTCATTATAATGTCTCCTTTGACATCTAAAATAAAGTCACTGTGACCTATATTCTAGTGGCCCAGTGAACATGATTTGAGTACCTTTTAAGTCAGATGGACAAAAGTCATAGCAGTTAGACATTGAAACTTCTAACTTAGCATCTGGGGAGTTCCTAGTAAAATCTTGCTATTTCCTATTTTCTAAGGACTGGGGGCCAAAAAATGATTTTGAGGACTCAGGAAGTCATTCTACCCATTGTTCAAGGTTCCTTAACAAGAAAGAATTTTTACCATATCATAGCATCGATAATTGTTACATGCATCACCTGTATACATGTCAATTCAACTGAGCATCATGCCCCATGGACCACCTGTTTTTAAATGTGCCATTTTGAACATTAAGTGCAAACATAGGTAGAACTGAGCAATTATGAGGATCATCTGTTAAGTGTAGAGTCTTGGAAATAAGGTCATAGTCAAAAATAAATATTAGGTGCAAGTGTGTCACCTATGACTATTACTATTATTACTGTCCCAATAAGTCAGTTTCTGAATACCAGCTGTATCAGAGATCTAGTACTAAAACAGGCAGAATAAAGAGGGAAAAATGAAAAATATTTTGTTATCTTTTGTTTTGCATTCAGGGCACCTGCAAAAAAGTTTGACCAAACTATTAATATAGAAATGAGGTTGTCAACCTGTGTAAGCCTCCACTTCCTATAATATAGGGAGGCGGGGTGGGTTTAATAAGCTTCTGCTTATAGGAGATACACTCCAAACATGATGAGCATGCTGAGAAATAGTATGACAACTAATATTATGTTGAGAATGAAAGAGTTTATTTACATATGCGTGCAAGGTACATATACAAAATACAAATTTTTACAATACAGTGTAAAGCAGTAACCACTGTCTGGTACCTTAAACCAGTGTACAAGTGAACTGATACATAGATAACATATCTTGTCTGACACACAGGATTAACATCAGTGAGAAAAATTGACCAAATGAAATAGCATGAATTTGCTCTATGGTGTAATAGTACCATAGGTTCCTCAAACAGGCATATCCCAGTATATTTGTTTCTGAAGATATTATTTTGATGAAGCACTGGATACCAGTGTCTGTAAAATGGCAAGCAAAACCCTAAATCATTTGAGTGATGCTTCATATGTTACTGATTCTTGCCTTATTGTCATAATGTTATTATGTGACATACTCAATCAAGTAAGCATAAAACACTTGTTAGTGAGGAGGATCATCAAACTTTAGCTGCCTAAAATGCTGCACTGCTGTCACCTGACACTTAATTAATGAAACAAGAACCTGAGGACATTCCTGGTCACATCAGCTACATCACAAGTGATATACAGATGACTTGAAACACTGGAACAGTCTGCTGTCACATGGCATTCATCTGTACAATGACCTTGGTATTATGACCTTGACATCTCTATAATGACCCTGACCTTTACTTTGAACTATTAATGTTTTGTCATAATACCTATTTTTGGGACTGTTCAGGTCAATGCATTCATTTTCTTCCCCTTTCCAATGACTTTGTATTTATATTTCTTGGTAAAAGAATATTTCTAGATCTGAGCTTTAATTTTTACAAGATTGGCATTATTTTCTATCTTCCTCTCACTTTCCTTTCTTGCTCAGTGCACCGACAGCTGATATGACTTTGGTTTTGGTACCACTTGCACTTGTTGTCACGGATACTGTTGGAGGATTTATGGTTGTCGTGGTCATGACCGTCGGTCGCCCTGCTAACATTCCTGGTGCTGCCTGGGTGTCCCACTTGGATTTTCTTTTGACGTCACCTGAATGTAGAATTAATACAATGTTACAAACTGCTCACTTCTTATGTAAAATATGCTGACAGGCTTCAATATATATTCACCTCTCTTCCTGCAAGCTCTAATTGACAGTGATCTTGTAAGGTGTAACAGAAACTACTATTTCATGTTAGGAATGTGAACTATGTCATGTTCTACAAGAAGATGGCTAAAACTAAACAGAATGTGTGAAATAAAAGTTATTGTTCACATATTCATGATGTATGTATGATTTAAAACATTTTAGACAGTTTTCTTCAAACTTATTTAAAACCAATTCATCTATCTTTGTCCTCTGAATCTGACTAACAACAATGCAGTTTTACATATTTATGGTTAACTGTTTTTGTTTCATCTGAATATATATTTACCAGTGACAGATGTAACCATTATAAAACGTACAATTACAGTTTGAGCTTCCTAAGTGCTAATACTAGAGATTTGGGACCGTAAGGTTCTCAGTTACAGCCCCATGATTGTGATTACCACAATATGGCAACTGTGGGGCCATAATGGATGTCAGGATTTAATAGGATTTATTAGGGTCTGAAATTTGAAAGCACTGAACCCCTCATGGGTTTCAATATTCTGTCAAATATTCATAAAAGAAACTCAGTGTTTGTGCTCTGGCAGCCATAATGGATATTAGGCAGGTCTGATATGGCTGGAGCCATAAATATATTCAAATAAATTGATAATATTAACTGATAAAAATATGAATACACAAGACTTATCAAGCCCATGAGTTATGCATAATCTAGAAATATTGGCCTTACCTAATTCAGTTCCAGGTTTTTTGGTGCCGGTAACAAACTCCACCTGATGATAAGGAGGAAGAAGAAATGTATAATGCAGTTCATCACTTTAAATTTTATCTCCAGCCAATGGTTACTTTCAATTTAATGTCAACGACCTAGCCTTTTGAAAAAAAAAAGATACAGCAATAATTATTTAAAATGATAATCTGATGCTTGTGACTACATAACCATAAGAACTGATGATCTAGGTTTTAGTCAGAAAAGAGAACCTGCCCTGATTAGCAATGGCAGGTAAATTGGTACAGATAAAATTGATGGGATAATAATGGCAGAAAAATATTGGAACAAGTTAAAATAACAATTGTAGTGTACAACACTGTCTATATATTGTCTGTAGTATGTGCAGTATTTGATTGTCATTCCGTATTTTCAAATAATGTCACACTTGGTGTAACATGGTTAAATCCTCTGAAAATTCTCAACAAGAAACATCCAACAGGTTTCAAAGAGCCAACTCTCCAACAAATATGATCTATCCTGTTAGGTAAGGAGGTTATGTTAGCCATCTGCAAGAATTGGTTTTGAAGTCACAATAAAGTCACAATAAAACACATTCTTGCAAATTTACATATAAGGCACCAACAAAATTGGTTCTCAGGCACTTTTTTTCAGAAATCAGTGTGCACTGGCAATTTTTTTACCTTTTTTGAATGATAAAAATACCATATGATTTTTCTACGAAACAGGTAAAAGCTGTCACATTAAAGGAAATCCTATGTTTATTTTATCTTCTTATCTAAAGAAATCTCAGAGCAGATGGAGCTCATAATTGGCATATGTCTATTAAAATCAATATAATTATTTTATATGAGGGGGGTTAAAATTGACGCAAGCTGTGCCTGAGAGCCCCACTATTTTTTTGCCTTATGTAGTGATCTGCTGTTTCCATTTATCTGAATATGTGAATTATCTTGCTTACATTATGATGAAGTTTCTAAACAGAAAATAGTTCCTACATTACCTTAGTTCTTTCCTTCCTCTCCTTTTCTCGCTTGTCCATCTCAACTTTCTGTGTCTTTGCTGTAAAACAAAGGAAAGAAAAAACTAAATACACCAGTAACATCCTTCTATAGATTCAGTTGGAATCTGGGCCTGTTATATGGACCCCTGTTTTTTAATGAGGTTCTTAAGATAGCACCCCTGGGAGAAACCCCTAAATTTTAAATCAGTGCAAAAGCTGTTTCAGTTGCACATTAGAATCCATTAAGTATATATCATTTTAAACCTGGTACAGAGCTCTTTCTAATGGTACATGTATTTATGAAATTCAAATTCATTTACATATAATATTGTAACATTTTTAAAAAATATTAATTTTACATGGTACATAATTTTAAGCAACCAGTAAACCGCGTTTTAATCGGCTAACATCAAGCTACATGATACCATCTCAAAACTGTTTTTTTTTTAATTTTCCTGTATCTTGTTTCTTTCAAACTTAAAACTGGATTGAAAATCATTATTAAATATAAAATTTTAGTCTCATTTTTAAACATGAAAGAAACATGGAAGAGGGGGAAACAAATTTTTTTTTAAAGAAATTGTCATGTAGAACATTTTCTTTAATTCTTATATTTAAAATAGAGGGTTTTTTATCAAAGGTTTTTGGTCAAAGCCACCATAATGAATGTTTGGGCACAGCATGCTTGTTATAAGCTAACTAGTGCTGTCACCTACAGGAAATATTGTAAATGATTTTACATGTAATCTTGTATGATGCACTTGTGTGACGTCATTTCATCAAGGAGTTATTCTAAACACAACTTGTGTAAAGATCATATGTAAAGGATACGTAAATACCAAAGGTGTAGATCAGTGACGTGAACTCTTACCAAACTTTGAGTGAGTTTACCAATGGAGAACCACAATTATGCAATCATAGAAAGATCAAAACAAGGGAGACAGTGTTATGTCTGTACACTTATGGGTGATCAGATGAATGCATCCACAGTGACACCTTATAGATTGGACCATGTGTTATTCTTCTCTGAGGAGTGAAAGTTACTGAGGGAGTTAGCCTCCTAGTCACATTCGGTATTTGGGAAAGTATATTTTCTGAATGTTGTATTTCTACTTTTCGGTTAACAAAGGTAAATTTTGGTTCTTTTGAAATATTTGGTTAATATTTCGGAAAAAAAAAACAAGTAAGAAAAACAAGATACAGAAATTCGAGGCTCTTCTGCTTTTATTTTTTAATCAAAGAGCTAACTCAGGAAATTGCAACTGTCTGTCTACATTTATTATGTGAAATCTATCATGCAGCTGCAAAAATCTTGCGGAATATATATTTTTTCTGCAAAACCTTATGTTAAAGAATGCTAACTTCCCTTTAAACATTTAAAATATCCTACATAATTGGTGCAAAAGAGGATTTATACTTGTTAAAAAGTTAAACAGGTTATGGTTGGGTTTATAGTCTGATATCACTCCGTGAGAGTCTCATCCAAATTTACACTTTGCCTTCCTGGTCTTTGGGCCTGTTCATTCTTGTAGCTTTTCTTAGTTCCCAGGGGAGCATACACCCTAACACACACCTTTGTAGATGCATTAGGGTTATCCATTCTACATTTTGTCTGCCACCCATGACCAGTAGCCATTCACTCCTGGGTGGAGAGGCCTCACCCTTGTGGTTAAGACTTTTGCCAGGAGTCTTAGTGAGGAAAGCGGTCAGAACAGGATGTGAACCCACAACCTTACGGTCACAAGTCCAGTGCCCTAACCATAATGTCATCGCACTCCACATTGGTTTTATTTATATTATAAAGTGTATTCTTTGCTTAAACTTGTTATCTGAGCATATTTTGACTAACTCACCTAATTCATCGTAAAATGATTCTGGTCCCCATATCACTGGATTGTAAAGCTCCTGTAAAAAGAAAATGCCATTAAGCAAATTTCTTATACTTGCATCATAGCTGCAGTACTGATTTGCTATATATATATATATATATATATATATATATATCTATATCTATATAGTCAATGAACACAAAAAGAAGAGAGACATCAACGCCAACATTTCAAACAATCATATTATTTGGATAACATGTACAGATTGTTGCTAAATTTTCAGCTACCCCTGTAGCCTTCGTCAGAGCGAGTGACTAACTGTAAACAAAGCGGATAGTGTGACCCTTCGCTAGGTCAACGGGGCTGGCTTGCCAGCTATACCCATTAATCAATCTGATGTCTTGTCAGGACTGGCCTGTGTATGTCCACATGAAAACAGGGCTGCTGGGGTGTCAAAGACAGGGAGGGGTTAGTCTTGAGGGGAAAAGTATGTGCTGAGTGCCGGGTATTTACAGAGAAAAGCCAAGTCTTTGTTTAATCCTTTTATGTGCGTACGTAGTGTATGAATGTGCCTTTGTTCTGATGTGAATCTGTCTTTGCTGGAGGGAAAGTTGCCTTTAAGGATGGTGCATGTCAAATCTCGAAGAGAATGGTCGGATTTGTTAAAATGTGCGGCCACGGGGAATCCGGGAGTGTTGTCGCGGATGGTTTTTTTGTGGTTGTTCATTCTGAGCCTGAATTTGGTGCCGGTTTCTCCTATATAATTTCCCTCCCCATTTGGGCATTTTTTACAAGTAATAAAGTAAATGACATTTGAGGAATTGCAAGAAAAAGGGCCTGGCCTGAGGGTTATGTTAGATCCTGGGGAATGAAATGTGGGTTTGGTGTTTAAAATATCGCAAATCTCACAGCGGCGGTCACCGCATTTGACATTCCCTGACGGGCTGTTCTGTTTGTGTAGTTTCGAGTGGACAAGCATGCGTTTGAGGTTGGGAGGTTGTCTGTAAGCGGCAACGGGAGGCGTGGAGAAAAGAGAATTTGTAGCGGGATTTGAATTAAAGTTATTCCAGCATTTTTGTATATTTTTGTCGATAGAGATGATGGCCGGGTGAAATTCCTGGATCATGGGGATGTGTGAATTTATGTCTTTTTCTCTGTAACTGAGGAGGCTGTTTCGTTTAATATTACAAACTTTTTCAAAATTTTGTAGGATTAACTTGAAAGGGTACCCTTTAATGAGGAAATGTTTGGCTAATTCAAGTGCTTTGCATTTAAAATCTGAATCATTTGAGCATATGCGTCTGTAGCGCAGCATCTGTGCAAATACAATCCCTCGTTTGAGATGTTGTGGGTGGAAGCTACTGTAGTGGAGATAGCTGTGACGGTCAGTTGGTTTATGATAAATGCTGGTAGTCAAATGTCCTTCAGTGATGGCAACTGACACATCAAGGAATGGGATTTGTGTGGGTGAGGAGTCGATTGTGAATTTGATATGAGGGTTGACATTATTCGCTTGTGCAAAAAAATGTTCTAGAGATTCTGGACCGTGTTGCCATACAATAAATATGTCATCAATGTAACGCATATACGCGTATATCCACTCGAAACTACACAAACAGAACAGCCTGTCAGGGAATGTCAAATGCGGTGACTGCCGCTGTGAGATTTGCGATATTTTAAACACCAAACCCACATTTCAGTCTCCAGGATCTAACATAACCCTCAGGCCAGGCCCTTTTTCTTGCAATTCCTCAAATGTCATTTACTTTATTACTTGTAAAAAATGCCCAAATGGGGAAGGAAATTATATAAGAGAAACCGGCACCAAATTCAGGCTCAGAATGAACAACCACAAAAAAAACCATCTGCGACAACACTCCCAGATTCCCCGTGGCCGCACATTTCAACAAATCCGACCATTCTCTTCGAGATTTAACATGCACCATCCTTAAAGGCAACTTTCCCTCCAGCAAAGACAGATTCACATCAGAACAAAGGCACATTCATACACTACGTACGCACATAAAAGGATTAAACAAAGACTTGGCTT
This sequence comes from Sipunculus nudus, assembly GCA_026874595.1. Lineage (NCBI taxonomy): Eukaryota > Metazoa > Annelida > Sipuncula > Golfingiida > Sipunculidae > Sipunculus > Sipunculus nudus. The sequence continues at coordinate 19,409,021 of CM049319.1, forward strand.
TTCTCTGTAAATACCCGGCACTCAGCACATACTTTTCCCCTCAAGACTAACCCCTCCCTGTCCTTGACACCCCAGCAGCCCTGTTTTCATGTGGACATACACAGGCCAGTCCTGACAAGACATCAGATTGATTAATGGGTATAGCTGGCAAGCCAGCCCCTTTGACCTAGCGAAGGGTCACACTATCCGCTTTGTTTACAGTTAGTCACTCGCTCTGACGAAGGCTACAGGGGTAGCTGAAAATTTAGCAACAATCTGTACATGTTATCCAAATAATATGATTGTTTGAAATGTTGGAGTTGATGTCTCTCTTCTTTTTGTGTTCATTGACTGTCTTAAGCCAGCACCCGGAGAATTCAGAAATGTTTTTTATATCTATATATATATATATATATATATATATATATATATATATATAGATATATATATATATAGATATATATATATATATATATATATATATCAGCTTCTTACACTTAAACTGAAATATGTTTGAAGCTAATTTTAAAGTCTCATTGAATATTATATATTCCAAAACAGCACACTGTGACCTTATTTTCAAAAATACACCCAAATGAAAAGAGATGCCACCGATCTAAAAGGAAAAACAATAAAACTTAACTGAGAACTGTTAATTTAAATCATATTACTTGGTCAGTCTAACTAACTCCTACCAACCTCTTCCCCCCCCCCCCCCCCCCTTAATATACACAGTGTGTGAAGGGGGAAGGGTACGGAACTACAGAGGGAGTCTGGCTCCGGGTCTATGAGGTGTACACAGAGATAGATATAAAAAGAGCAAGGCTTCTTTGCAGCATACTGCTTCACTCAGATAACGCTCAAAACCAGCCATCAGTCTTTGGCACATCAATGAAAAGAAAACCTTAGGTTTTTTGTGGGTTCTGTTAAGCTATATCCAGCTGGTGATAAAGCCAGATGCAGCTCATGTAGTGGCAATTATAAGGTCACAGGTGATCATGCTGGTGCTCTCCTCTGGGCCATGGTATGTAATATGTGAGACAGGCCACAAGTATAGGCCCACAGTACTGAACAGTCTAAACATACAACATTCTGGCCAGGTACATTTGTACAACACCATGTCCTGCGGTGACTGCAAAGAGGAATCTGTCTCAAAATACAGAAAATTTAAACACAGTAAGCTCTCTCTAGAAAATGGAATAATAAAAAGAACATGAACAGATAATGTAATTACATTTTGGTAAATGTAACCATCTCCTAACTGTTACTACAACCAAATTTTTTGTGCACAGAAACCTGCATTAAAAAATCACCAAGCCCACCCCACACTGCATATCTAAACTTTAAGCCTACACCCATCTAGCAGTTATAATCATGAAAAAGTAAACCTGAGGGGCGGCTTTTGGCCTGCACATGATGGGATATAAAATATGACTACTTACTGGAGGATAGTTTGTTCCCTTTTCGTTTATTCCACAGTGTTCTATTAGTTTTTCATATATACTGAAAAAAGAAAGAAACATATTAAGCTTGACAACTTAGCATTAAAATTATAATCCATTATTCTGCTCTGGGACACAGATTAGGCGATTTAAAACTGTAAACTGTTTAACTTATAACTACAAAATTAGTAGTTAATTATTCATTTAAGCCGCTGTATCCATCATGCCTTCAGAAATGTAATCTCTTTTCAAAGCTTCTAAACTCTACCTGTACTTTATTTGTGTTAATCCAATATCCCTGGAAAACCTATGGCCTCTGTTATCTGGTTTAAAAATAACTATTATACATACACACTGTGCTTAACATTTACTGGATATAAAAGTAAAGTACTACATTTGTACATCAAACTAACATATAATATATGTTTCAGAGTATACCGCAGTTTCAGAGTATTTCTGCCCTAAGGGCAGAAATAAGGGCAGAAAAGTATTTCTGCCGCCCTGCAATTGCTGGGCAGAAAACCATGGCAGAAATGGCAATGGCAGAAACTTGCCAACCCTGACATATATCCATCCATTTGTTTTTTAATACCTATATATGTATCAAGTTGTTACAAATAACACTTGTTTATTTTACCTCAAACTGGTTTTATAGTTCTTATGTGGCAAATTATTTTCATATCCAACTTCTTGAAGACAGTATGTGAAGTCTTATTGTCTTTCTTTGAATCATTTTTTTTACTTGATCAACCCCCAGAGAACTTCAACTTTTGCTGATGTATCAAGACACAGTTTTATATCTATATCTTATTGTAAAACATACACCATCAGTCTCACCTGGGGTTTCTGAAATCTTTTCTCCTCTGTATGCTCTCATTGTGATCTACACCTCGCCTGCGCCGCCTTTCAAAGTCTGCAATCTTTTCCTGTAAAACATGATACAGAAATGAAAATGAGATGTGTACATAAACTTTGCTAAGGAGAACAATTCTGAAAAAGAATGTGCTAGGATAAAACATGCCAAGACACGATTGATTTGATTTAACTAAAATCATACTGATCAGAACTCAAATTGCTCATAGTTCAGATTTGTTTCGCCTTGTAGGTTGCTGGCATCAAGGCTGTATATTACAAATACAATTTTTTTTAAAACAACTATTGTTGTTGCTTCGAGAAACTGAAATACATGTAGGAAACTAATATTTCATCTTTCACTGAATAATTTTTAATTTACCATATATGTTCAATATTGTTTGTAAACCGAAAAGAAAAAGTGCACAAACTATTTGGTTTGAATGAATAAATGCCATTGTCATTTTGAGAAAGAAGTTGGAGACTTCCAGTATAAAACAACTATTTTGCTTTTTCTACAAGTAGTTATGTTACAAGTGGATAATTATACAAGTTTTGGTAGTTTAAGGAATATCAATTCAAATTATCCATTATTAATAACAGTGATGTAGGACATGAGTCAGGAATCCAGTCCACATTTTTAGCGACTCGGACTTGGACTCGAGGGTTCTGGACTCAGAGATAAGGAGTAATGAAATCAGGCCAAGTCCATCTCAAGTCCAATAGAAAATAAATTTTGTCGAATATTATTACGATTTACATACACGTGTGAACTACTAACGGAATATTACAAAATAATGACACTATATATACCAAGCTTTGCACAGCATCTGGAGCTATAAATGTAATTATCATTTATAGTAAAAGCATGTGTGAACTTTAACTTTAAAATGTACATCTGGAATATCCATTTTAATTTTTTCTTTAAGGATATTTGTAATGGACGGGGACTCAGACTCCAAATGACTCAGACTCAAAGAAAGTGGACTGGCCTCCACTTGGACTCGAGTGGGCCGGGACTTGGGACTTCAGTGGCCTGGACTTGGACTCAAGTTGCCTGGACTCAGACTTGGACTTGAGTAGCCTGGACTTGGACTCAAGTGGCCTGGACTCAGACTTGAGTGGCCTGGACTCGGACTTGGAATTGAGTGGCCTGGACTCAGATTTGCACTCAGACTCGGATGGTGTGGACTCAACTACATCACTGAATATTCACCTGAAGTCTTCTTGAACATTTAGCTAAAGGCTCCGGTGGGAGAGAGATTTCATCAGGGCTCAAGTTGAGTACACTACTGGGTAAAGAATCTGAAATATACAGAATACACATCTACTTTAGCATAAGCATATTGACTAGTGGTAGGCCGATCATCGAGTTTTATCGAAAGTCAGTCGGTTTGCTGCAACTTTCAAGCGCCCGATTACCAAAGGCAACTATCAATTACATCATAATCATGACAATTAGTCTTTTTTCTCAAATAACTTCTGTATTAAACCGAGTATAACACGGTAGATGCGAGAACGGAGAACGTAATAAACCTCTGTGAACTAGCAGGAAGCTGCAGAATTAGCGGTGAGTTTTGTAACGGGATGTACAATATGGGCTGTATGGCGTTAAAATGCTCAATAAATTCTCCGGGTCTATGCAGCAAGCAGATGTCCTGGATTTTGGTTTAATTCTTGATTATTATAAATAATTTAAATGAAACTTTTAAAAGTATATTTTACTAATAATAGGAAAATATAAAAAAGGCAAAAACTTCTTTTCTTAAGGTAGAATTACTAAGACATGCGGGCTTAGTTAAGAAATTACAGTTTCACAGAAAACTGCATGTTTCTTTATATTTGCCCGAACCAATTAATAATCGATCATCGATCGGTTTGCTCAAACCGATGATCGATTATGTAAAAGGAACTGACTCCCACCACTAATATTGACATATGAAGGTAAAAGGAAACTAGTCCAAATTGGGCCAAGAAGCAAAGCTGCACATATTCTTTCAGTCTTCTTTACAGTCTCTATTACTTATAATTGAATCAGAAAATAATTATTATGCTCAACACTGCAGTCTACCAATATAAATAACATTTTTTATATAAAATATCAATTGTACAATGTTAGTTGACTTTAATGTTTGGTTATACCACACTAAAAATTATTGTGTCATAATATCTTTTATTTTTATCATATGTGCATGAATCCTACTAATTTTCTCCATCAAGAAAAAATATAAAGCCCCCCCCCCCCCCTCAAATATTCTTTTTTATTTCTCTTCATTGATTTCACAGCTTGTCACTGGAAAATGATGTGACCAGATGTCATTTCCCCCCCCTTATTATGATAAATTTTTAAAGTTCTGGTCCTCACAAAATTTATTATGTTTTTTTTTATTTTCTTAACTTACTTGATAAGTAGTCTGAAACTTGTAAAGATTCCACGTCCTGTAAAAAAAAAACATTGATGTATAAAATGTACAACAGGATGTATTCAAATAATCACATAACTAAGAATATATCAGTGAACACATTAATACATAAATAATGAATAAATATGAATAAAAGTTTTGTTACTCTTGTGTTTTTTTTTAAGATAGAATAGGAATACAGAAATTTGTCAAAAACAAAAGTTGTCTTTTAATCATGTTTTAAAGACATATAATGGTATGCAATATTCATCTGTATTCCTGTGAAATGCTGTTTAAGCAATTTATGAAAATGAAAATCACTAGTGCAGCATAGAAATGAATGTAAATGGCCTAGCATACACAGTAATATTATGACATACAAGGCTTAGTATTTGCTTTTTGTTACTGTCACATATGTATGTGACCCGTACCTGTGATGATGGGTGATTGGAATAATTAATGTCCATGGCGTCCCCACTGTCATTCTGTTCATCACCTTCTTCCACATCCTCTACATCTTCATCTCTCTCCTCCTCATCTTCAATATCATCTGTCCCATATGATACAAGTTTGGTGGCTAAAGGGGAGAAAGGAACAAATTTATCAGTCATGGCATGCAAAATATAGTGCAACAGTACATACACAGGTGGAGCATGGTGGTATTTTTTTTATACATAATTAAAAAATTTTTTTTAATGATTCTTTTGGTGGAGGTTACAGCCTCCATTTTTTTTAAATGCTTGCTTAACTGTGTGGTATATATATCGGCAGAGTTTCATTCCAGTTTCAGAATTTGTGACAGGGGCTTATACCCGATTCAGTGTAAAGCTCCTGCAGATCCTGTGTGTGTGTCATACCTATTGCTGGGTCATAACACCGGGTCTGAGGAACTCCTGAAAGGGGCACTCATTTTGTGAGTGAAACACAGCTGTTGGGTACAGTCTCCCCATTAAGCATACAGAGCACTCATCCTTGGTGGGGGAAGAACGTGAAAAATCTCACCACTTTGACTGAGATTCGAACTCGCTGTCTCTTTGCTTTGAGTCCTGTGCTCTACCCCTGAGCCAAAGAAGCCGTTCCTGCATCGTATCGGCTTCTGTGGCTTAGGGAGCATGCTGATATGGTGGTGTTATGGTTAGAGCAACAGACTTGTAAATGCAAGATCCAAAGGTTGTGGGTTCCCATCCCATTTTGGACCATCTCCCAAGCTAAGTTTTATCCCCAAGGGTGAGCCTTTTCCCCCAGGAGTGAATGGGCACTGGTCACTGATCAAGGTATCTGGTTTGGGTATTGATTTGGGTACTGTACATAAATATATTACTGCAAATGAAGTTAGATGTATAATAATATATATAAATATATATATATATATATATATATAATAAAATTCATCAATGACTAATGTATAATGTTAATGTATCTCCATATTATATGTATTACTTTACTTTTATAAGTCTAGTGAATCTGTGTGTATGAATAATAAAAGTTTGTACCACAGAATTTAAGTTTCTGTTTTTATTTTCAAATGATAGCTAGTAGTGTCCTTTTAGAATTAGATTGATTATGTCTGTGTTTCTGTATAAATTAGATCTTCTTGTGATTTGAATAATACATTCCTGCAACCTCTCTCTTTCAGTAGTGTATTATGGACATTTTAGGAAGAAATGTTCTGGATCTTCAGGTTGACTATAACAACTTTTATTTTGACACAGTCCATTTTCAATAATATGGTATAAATATAAATGAAGTCGCAGATGGCTAAGTCTCACTCTTATTCTGATATGATTTATGTCAGTTGATGCCTTGTCAGTGCTTTAATGCAAACTTTTCTGTGGGTTCATTTCACTTACCTCTCTTTTTTAAGACCTTTTTTGGTTCCTCCTCTGTGGGGGTCAGAGGTCGTTTCTGTTTAGGTTTTTCCTGTTTGACAGATTCATCATCAGACCCTGAGATGTTGTCCACCTCTTTTGATACCGGTTCTGTGTCAGACTCCTCGTCCCCATAGTCACTCGCCAGAGATGATATCGCTGCCAGGCTGTCGTTCCTCGGTAAACTCATTCCTGTAACATGAGACCACACAGTGGGTCAAACTGATTATTTGGCCAATCAGAAACTGTAAGACTTTGGTATGAATGAGGCAGAGGTGCAATTCCCTTTATCAGTAATGGAACTGTTATTTCTTGCATATATATCCAGTAAATATATAAATATAAGAATAAAAAAGAGACTATTTTTTCACATAGAAAAAAAAATACATTCAGCACAATGACATCATTCATAAAATAAAGTAAAGCAATACTCAGTTACTGACATTGTCTCTTTGTAAACAAAAACTGCCTGAATGCATTTCAGTTAGATGTCTTAAAATATATCTGTATTTTTAACTATTGAATATAAAACAGAATGTCTATGAACATATATATATATTTTTTATATTTTGAATTTATCCCAATCATATGATTCAGAAAAATCCTACTTAACATATATCTATCTCTAGGTTTCTGATTTGGAGGCCCAACAGGTCACAAAGTTATTATGGCACCAGATATTCTAGTATTCACAAAATGACTGTATCCACCACCAACATCTTGCAATGTTGCAACAAGTTCAGCAAACTATTTATGATAGTCACAAAAGTGTGGGGGCCTTCCATGGGGTTTCTAATTATGTCTGACTTTCCTACTTGACTCCAGTTATTCTCATGTTTCATTGTGTTGAAAGCGTGTGTGCTTGCGTGTGAAAAGGGGGTGGGGTGGGGGGGGGGGGGGGGGGGGTTTCCCCCGAACCTTTTCAACTTGGTTTCATCCAAACCTTATGATGCATTCGTTACCTCTGGGATTTATGGTGACCTAAAATCTTTTGGTACCCATCAAAAGGCCTATTGACACGATGTCTAGGTTGTCATGGTAACCAAAGAGGACTAACAGGAACTGATTTATAATATTCATTTCATGTTACATTTGTTCAATTTTATTTGTCACTTAAAACTTTTATTTTTTTTACCAGAAAAAAACATGGTTTTATTATTTACTCTCTGGATGAAAAATGGGGCTAAAAACAGGTTAATACCAAGGGAAAACTCCCCCTTTATTGGAAACGTGCGTTTGTTGTCAACATATCCATTCAAATGAGGCAGCTTATTGTGAGAACCTGGCCCATAGGAAAACGTCTTGCCGGGATAATGGAAAACAGAAGGATCAAGATCCCGGACGCATATTCTGGGTTGTAAAATTAGACTGTAAAGCATTTCAGAATACATGGCAAGTATAATGTTCTACCAAACTTAAAAATTCCCATAGAAAATGATGAATCATTTACAACTATTTTTCACTTTTTGATCAGATATTTAGGTCGCACAAAATTATTTTGCGGGACACATATTTTGCACCACGAAAAATGAATGCTTTTTCCAAGACTGAAGTAGCCTAGCACTTCAGTCTTGATAGAGACTATGTGATCCTTTTGGCCAGAGTAGAGAATCCAGTCTTCATTTCCAAGATGGGTCTAAACTGATTGGACTGTCATATATTAGTAGGAATCAACATAAGCCAAAACATGCCTGATGACATGAAATCAACATGCCTCTTACTTCTCCATTTAATGAATCCGAAACATCATTACGTCCGTCCCTATACTCCCATAACCTCGTCCATGTAGACCGGATTCTATACTTGCTCCATACTTTCTTCATTTTTAACCCTCCACAGGCCTCGATTTTATGCATTCCCGAGGCAGGCAATATTCACGGAGGGAATGCTGTATTTTTCATTGCATTCCCGATCGGGAATGCCAGCCTATTATCAAAGAATTTGGTTTATTTTAAAGGCCATTAATAAAATGAAATTAATCTACGTAAAGAAAGAAAGTTAAAAAAAAACGCCACCAAAAATAGACAGTATACGCGGTAGCTTTAGTTGTATGCTTGTCCTGATCAGTTGTGTCTGATATAGAGACGATTTGTCAGAAATACCGTCATGATCGTTACAGAACTGAAGAAATCACGCAGTTGCCGCAATGACAGATGTCTAACAAATTAGACGTCTGTCATTGCACTAGACATCGTCATTGGCAGGTTCCATAATAAAGCCCTGCGTCATTTGTTTTATATACGCACAGTACCGCCGTGATCTTAGCTGGGAAAAAATATTCATAACCACCATAAGTGCGTGATGTCTGTAAATATTTACTGGCCAAAATTGTCATGAATGAAGTCACATGGGGTGGAATTTTACTTCAAATCTATTATTTGCTCTCTATCTATGACACGTCATCACTCCGCCAATCAGAAGAACCTATTCATGAGGTACCCATTTATGCAAATCAACGTGTCACATGGTTTCTATGTGGCTTTATGGCCAACATTGGCTGGTTGACAGTACGAATGTCGAGCATTATAGTGTGACATGCAGCGTTGAGCTTGCACTTTATTTGCAATCAAATGAGAACGATTTCTAATTTCTGAGTGTTTTTTCCACGATTCGCCTATTTTCATAAATATTTGTGCATAATAATATGTCAGATTTCATTGATCTCAGGCTTATGCCCGCAGGCTGTTAAGCTGTTTCTCCCGAGTAACGAAATTTGGGAGCGGTTTACCGGCAGTTTTTATTTTCCCTCTAACGTGCGAGAATGTATCAGTCATTCCATGAATATATAGGCATAATCAGACAAATTTAAAGGCTCAAATTAAACTATTGGCTTCGTCTGGTATTACCTTTGAATATGGAAATTAAGAACATCCTCCACATGGAGACCAAAGGAGTTTAAGAATATAATTATAGAGGGCTATTATTCTAGCACATATGAAGGCAGACTTTTACGGACCTTGGCTTGCACCTTCACATCATAAGGGGCCGATCCAAAAATATGTTCATACCCTGGTACGACGATTAACTAAAATTACTCACTTATTAATGAATGAAAAATAAGTATCATGATGTTACAGATGTGTACACGGGCACTGATGAAAAATCGCTGTCCTATAAAAAAAAATGTCCATTTAGTCCAACAGAATTTTTCCAAACGTCTTCCTGTACTGTACATGTCCTGTAGAAAATGGCCCTAATCTCTGGTGGGGAAACCTGTGGTGTTTGTCGTAAAAAATGGTTAAAAAGTCTTTCAAAACTGGAAATCAGGTACTTGTTCAAGAAGAGTAGACCGTATCATAAGAAAATCTGAGGTGATACACCAACAATTTATGATCTGAAAATTAATATTACTACTGCTGTTTTTTTTTCCATGCAAATATTCTGAACGGAAAAAAAAACAAAACTTGTCCGAACATACCAACTGAAGTTTCTGCACGTGAGTTTCTCTTGGCCAACGTGTGTCATTTGACTTTGGCGGGGACATTTGTTTTGATCCCGGATTCATGCTAATTTTTCCCCATGGTACCCTTTCCAAATGTGCGGGTCCTGCATGCTGCCATCACATGTATTTGTATAGTATGTGATTAGATACATCCAGTATGGAGGCCAAATACAAATGCTAATACAAATATTATAATTTTACACAACACAAATGCAAATACACAGTGTAGCTGTATTTAAATAAAAATATGTTTTTGACCCTAACCCTGCAAGATTCACATTTCGCTGAATACCATGCATTTGTTTTATTAAGTTTTTATGTGGTGAACTCTGTGCATGCTGCATCAGATGATCCTTATCTTTTGCTTCAATAAGTCATTAAGATATATATACCTTGTTGCTCTTTTCTATATTTACATTTCTATATTCAAATTTACAAGTAAAATGTTTTAGTGTCATCTGATTAGTCATAGGGATATTGCTTATTCTTTTTTCAGCTTAAAACATTCTATATTTAAACATAGATTCTGAGGGAATGTGATAGGTCTGGTGAGAATGCCAGAAAAATTATTGCATTCCCACGAGGGAATGTAACAACTTTCGATTATTTCGACCTTTGCCTCCATCAAGTAGACTGGTTTCATATTTGTTCCCTCAATGCAGTTTATAACTGAGGTTTAACAAAGGATCACATCACGATTCAACAGAAATGGGGTCAGCCCTAATATTACTATTGGTAACAATATATAATATAATGTAGAAAGTTTGGAGCGACTATAGAAAGCGGGCTTCACCTTTATGGAACTAGCTAAAGAGGGCAATATATTTGATGGGGATAGAGAAAAACTGGGGTATAGTTTTTTTTTTTTTTTTTGGGGGGGGGGGGGGGGGCAAACGTATATTGTACAAATAAAGACTGTTGAATACTGGTTGTGCCTTGTGATATGTTGTACCTGTGGATGTGACGTTCTGCTGTATGATTGTGCTGCATCTGGAAGGTGAGAGAGAAATATCCATTATTAGTATATAACATGCAATGACATTGTGAATGAACGAGTCTCGAACCAGCGACCGCAAGCTCAGGAGTCCACTGCTCAACCAACTGCGCCAATGGAGACGAGTTGAAAGTATCCAGAATTCCGAGGTATTTGAGTCCATTGTTGTTAAACGGTGTGCTTGTCTGTCACGAGATGTCGCCACTGTTTATGAATTGATTGCAGATCATGAATGGGAGTTGTGTAAAATGGGGGCTGATGCATATGCATTAACCTGTACAAGTGGTGTTTGAAATTTAAATAAAATAGGGGGGGGATTATACTTTTCTATGTTATGTAATAATAAGAGCAATACATTAACAATTGAATATTTTCAAATAATATTGTAGATATGAATATCATTATAACGTGAATATATAGCCATGAATCCAAATGTGTATCCCATTGATGTGGTAATTGACAGATCATGTGACCTCTGTTAATTGTTCTGATGTGAATGAATAAATGAACCGTTACAAAACTGTCACGACAACAGTCAACATGGAGGTACCGGACGGTTGTAGTTCATTGCGTACTAAATTGGACACCTTGGTTGGAAAGCAAGTTGGAAAACGTAAATTGACGCCTAAAGAAAAAGCAGATGGTGAAAAAAAGTTCAGAGGTCCAAGAGCTATCAAATTAAAGTTACAAAAAATGAGGGCTGGCAAAAATGCAGTAGTTGAGGAAAATCAACCCAGACCTTCAAAACGACCTTGCGTTTCTGTAAGTTCCGTGGCTTCGAATACAGAACCGGTAGCTATGGTGGATTCGTACAGCCAGTGTTCGGAAAGTCCCCCAAGTTATGGAAAGGGGCCCTCTCACACTTTGACCCATCTATCGCATACGTACTTAGTACGTAAAGTCTTGGTGAGTAAAGAGGCCACTATAAATTGGTTGATAGAAAAATATTTCATACCTGGTGCCCGCACTTGTCCCGTATGTAAAGCAAGTATGAGACTCGTGAGTGTTAACAGCAAAGATTGTACAGATGGCTATCAGTGGCGATGCCAAAACGTCGTCCCAGCATTCATAACATGAAGCTGTCAATCCGCCACGGTATGTGGTTTGCTCTCTCAAAACTCAATTTAGAAGAGATACTTGACCTATCTTATCTTTGGAGTATGGGGTTAAGCCACACTCAAATATCATATCAAACAGGGTGCAGCCCGACCACAATTGTGGACTGGTCAAGTTTCAGCAGAGAAGTCTGTGAGGAAACTATAATACGCGCAAGTTATGCTGGAGAAAAAACTGGGGGTCCTGGCATAGTCGTCGAAATTGCCAGAGTAAATTTGCCAAGCACAAATACAACCGTGGACACTAGGTCAAAGGAGGATGGGTATTTGGCGGTAGAGAACTGCAAAACAAAAAAAAAGTGTTTATGTGTGTAGTATCTGATCGAAAGTGCTAGTACTTTGGTTCCCATAATAAAGAAACACATAGCATACGGTTCTGTTATTCATTCTGACTGTTGGCGGGCCTATACGCAGCTGAAGGATTGTGGTTACCATCATTACACTGTAAATCACAATGAACATTTCAAAAATCCTGAAACCGGTGTCCATACCAATTCCATTGAAGGCCAGTGGCAGAAGGTAAAGCATGGCGTCACTATGCCACGTTTAGGAGTAAAGGCTGAACACTTGCCTGGATACTTGGCAGTATTCCTGTGGCTTGAAAAGAACCAGGGCTTAGATTTTTTTATGGAGTTTATGCGGGACGCTTCTCGTATAAACAATGGGTCTTGCTGTAATGCAAGATGCAAGTTTTGCAGCGCCTAGAAGAGCAATGGAGAGTGTACATAGTTGTAAATATCGTATCATTAGGTAGGTGAAATATAACGGTTGTGGGGTTATGAATAACGAGTGAGACATGAAGCAGTAATACAAATAAGAATGATAGGGGGATTTATGTGTTGGCTTATTTGTTGAGGATAAAAGGGACTTTCGATATGGCTGTGTGACCGGTAGCCCATAAGAATGAACTCCTAAATTGCTTTTTCTCAGTGACTGACGCATTGTGGAGTCCATAGATTGCACCTGCAGCTAACTGTGATTATAACACTCCATACACAACTGTGAGATTTAACATATATCCACTGATTAATGTTCAGTACATCCATGTGTATTGTATATTTGACCACTAGAAAACATTACTGTTCTGTTCTCAGCCCTATTTTGCACCAAGGAAGTTAAAATATGAACATAATGGTACACAGGCCTAAAGCCTTATACAGGACTGCCACCAAATGCAAGATGTCTACCGGGGCTGTTAATGCTTCAATTCTCTCTGGACAAATACTATCAGCTGTTGATGTTACAGGTGTTTCATGCTTTCCAGAATGGTTATTTTTTATTACAGGCCTTTCGACATACAACAGTATGTGAACATTGGTTTGCTAAAACCATAGGAAATATTTTTATTTAATTTTCTTTCCAAGAGTAACAGATCATATTGTGCTATAACCCCAGTTAGCCCTTTGGTGGGCCGGCGACGCAACAGAAACCTGAAACCTGTTGCGTCGACGTTGGCCGCTATGTGACCGGGTGCAATGACGTAATTGTTATAGCAGATCAGAGTGCAGAGGTGGGTGAATCTATAAATAGACTGTATAGGGGAATTCCAGAAAGGGCGCACACATGATTGGCCAATTGTAAGAGAATGTTCTGTGATGCAGAATAACCAGATGTTGAGTAATGGAATCTGTAGTGAAATGTTTCTCGTGTCTGCGCATGTGATCAATGTGCAACATGCCCCGACTGATAACGTCCATGGTGCGACTATAGAATCCATGCCTACCCATTAGAGATTCCGTGGTGCGACTGTAGAAGCAGTGCCTACCGTTCAGGACTCTTTTATCCACAACAGATACATATTACTTGTATCCTATAGCCTTTTTCACTTATATCTTAGCCCGTAATATTGTATAATTAATCCTTGTTCACGCGATTTCACTTGTCGTATCCGTCATGATTCCTCCCTCTGCTTGTTTACACTACTTAGCTTATGTGCACATTTCCTGCCTAGGTCATTCACATACGTTCTGTTGCGCCCTCGAGGCATTTGTATGCACACGGATCACAGCTATCCAACATATATTTGGTGTATTTCAAGGGTTAGGGTTTACAAAAAAAAACAGTGACTCCACTTTGTCTGCGCAAAGCGCGAGACGGAGTCCGGTTTAGTGGCAGGCAGTTAACAAACGGCTGAGGGTTAATTTTTTTAAGCTTTTTCGACGTCCGGGCGCGAAGCGCTCGGACGACGCACACGCTTAACAAAAATTAACCCTCATTTTAACAACTACGATCAATTCTAAAGAGTAGATTCAAATATCCCCATTCGAACCCTGGCTTCCAACTCGTCTTCTATGGCGCATTGGTAGCGCATAGGACATGTTATCACACGCTTGCTGGTTCGAGACCCGGTCAAGAGCTTCACAATTGCATGTTATGTGTACTAATTTATCATGAATTTCTCATTACAGAAACGCCACCAGATGGAGACACAGCAGACATACGAATAACAGACGAAACCACGTAGGAAATACTACACGTAGACACCAAGAAATTTTTCCTTCACCAAGATCAATTCCCGGAGGCACTAATTCTATAGTCGCTCCACGTCCATAATTGAATATAACATGTGGAGGTTATTTTTGGTGTATGACAATTATATAAGTAAACATGAAAACGTAAGTACAAATAAGAGGAAGCATTGATGAAATGTTATTTGGAAAGGGTAAGGGAAATGTATTTGATTGTTTCAGGTTCGTTTATCGCACTTTTCTGATTGGGGTGACGGAGATTATAGACTTAGTGAAAAGAAGATGGTGGCGGCCGTTGTGTTGGTTATGGAATGACTGTCATATACTAGTTTGGAATAGATCTTGCATACAGGTATAGTTGTACTTTTAATATTCCATTCATATGATCCTGGTATGTATTTATTAAAAAAAACATGGTTTTTTGGTATGGCAGGTTTCATTTTGGGTGCAGCCCGGGTTCTATAGTTCTGCCGAAAGTTTTGTTCGCTACTACACTACTAATTTATTAGTTCTACTAAAAACACGTGAGCGATAATCGGGTATTCATTGAAAATAATTACTTTTCAGAGTTTATGCTGCTCATTTAGATACCAAGTTGTGTTTTTCTAGTGTTTAAGATGAAATCTAATCAATCTGGTCTATGATACAAATTCAGGGAAACTAAAAGCGCATAACTTACCCGTTTTTTGATCAACCAAACGTACAATCGCCGGTGAAGGGTGTCAAAACAATGTATTTCTCAATGAGTCGCGGGTTATCTGTGTTCTCATGTAAGAATGGTTCCCTGTGCAGTAGAACGCATGCGCCGCATTCAGTGCTTGCGATTTTGAGTGCATTTGATCTTAATTGGTATATGAATCTATTTTCAAAGAAGAACAATAAAATTTAAAAGTATTGAGATGCTTCCTTGACAGATTTAACTTAATTAACACAATAGGGTCTAAAACACTATTGGTCTGGTTGGCAGTGTGGTAGGCTACTGCCAACCAGACCACTATATGTGATGTATAAAGTCACCCTGTATGCATCATTGCACAGCCAGCCACACCATACCATCTGACTGGATGAATAGCTGTATAAACTACTGAACAGATAACCCACCAGGCCATTATCTGATTATATGTGCAGTAGAGTAACTACTGTGGGATGGTGGGTATATACCATAGACAATTAACAGTATCCACATAACAGTCACGGTAACCTTTAATAAATTTATCATTTTATATAAATGTTACCTTTGCTTATAAAAATTAAATACACAATATGTATAGCCAAACCATGCTAGTAAGCATTTTTTTTAATATTATAAGTTATTTGTTATAAGTAAGATAGCCTTGTGCCACTGCATGTGGGTAATTACCTTTGAACTTGTAAGGATATAACAGTAACCTTTAATGAGTTTTGATGTAACAGTAACCCTTGGTAAATAGACTGTCTGATAGAGGGTCAGTTATCATACTCGATGATCACAGTACATGAAACGTTTCAGTTACAGTACATTAAAAAAGCATGATATTTATTATAAATCATTAATATTATTTCATATAAGTCATAAAAACTACTTTAGATATCCAATATGTACAATAATCGGTACAAACCACACTATACTTATTATGTTTAATAACATTTTATTTAACATATTAACAACACAGTGCAGGTAAACAGCAACTTATTTTTGCACCAATCACCGGAGTGATAAAAGATGTAAGTGATATAAGAATAAAAAGAAAACATATTAGATACAATCATATGACGAACAATATATAAATGACTATCACATAAACATGACGAAGAACAAGAAATGAAGACATCATACATTTACCTACATATACATATGCAAAACCATTAATTTATATATTTGTGTTAATTGTTGATAAAATACAAATCACTGTTCAACGGAAAGTGTACCGAATTGGAAACAAAAAAATATATATAATGTGTATGAACTATTCTAAAAACTTGCTTTGCTTAATGGTTTCCATTTATTATAATGGACTGAAATATTAGTATATAGTTTGTTCAGCTATGTTTTCTCAATATTATGTATTTGCCTAATATACGCTTGAAAGCTGGCGAAGTATGGGAGCTAGTGTCTTTACAATTTACAAGTATATATATATATATATATATATATATATATATATATATATATATATATACATATATATATATATCTTTTAAGTAGAAGAACTAACATATATCAAGTGTTGAGCAGTTAGTTTTGTTGAATATAACACGTTTGAATAAGGTTAGGATCATCTCTAACAAAATTTAAACTAAAAAAAAACAACTTTCTTGATCACTTAATATACCATGTACAGGTTTCACTACAGTTTTACCTACGTTTTTCTTATGTCCTGATGTTTTCTCGAAGTGTTCAAACGTCTAAATAGCTCCCTTGATAGACAGGTAACTTCCTAGAGCTGTCAGTATAAGAGTGGTATCATCTGCATATTGTATTTATCTTTGATATGAACTCCTTAAATTTTTTTTATTATTTCTGATTTTACCAGCTAATATATTAGTTGCTAAAATGAATAAATATTCCTTGAGAAATTGTGAAATACTCAGTAGCCCAACCTCTATTCATGACACAACTGCTGATGTTAGTGTAAACAATATTAAGCCTTTTTTTAATTCTCAAAATTTGTAGAGACTTAAAGTATTCTGAATGTGCGACCGTTCCCAAAAATCAAAAGCTTTTTCAAATTGATTGATATAAAGGAGTTATTTATTTTATGTTTTATGACATATGCAAATATATCTGTAATTTTCAAAATATCTTCCCCGATGTATCTGTTTTTATAATGAATCCTATTTGGTCCAAATTAATAATTTGAGGTAATATTCTTTTAAATCTATTTGACAAAATTTTTGCAGTTTTTTTTATAATCTGTCTTCAACATTAGAAGAGGCCGCCAATTTTTTTAAAAGTGTGTGATATAAGACTGTGAGGCTAATTCCCTTTGATCTCATCAGAAGCTTTAATGAGTTTCTTGTGATGCAAGACAAATTAACCTTTGGCGACTTGTCTGATTGGGAATGTGTTTTACAGGACACTTAGATATTTATCTGTTTGTGTATATCACATATATTGGATATTCCGTTTCCATAATTCTTATTAACAACACTAATATTATATATTGCAACAGTAATATGCATATATATATATATATATATATATATATATATATATATATATATATATTGGAAAACACCATTTAAAATTTAATTAATCATCCACACAACTGAATTTGTGATTTTACACAAATTAGATTTATATATAGTCATGATTTATTTTGATGTATCCTAAATTTATTAAAAAAATATAATAAGGTATTTGTCAGGCTGATTATCGTAACTATTTATTGGTTTTGTCTATGTACATATGCCCATGTACTGTCACAACATACCCCCACTCTGACAACCAACTCACCAAAGGTTACTAATTGTTACTGTTACATAAAAAACATGAGATCAAATAAGATCAATTGGAATTAACCACACACATACAAGGTTGATGAGTGTGCAGTTAATTGGCTATGGCATATATACACCATCGCTACAGTTATTATTCTACATCATAAATATCGATTATTTTACTAATATATTCAGTTTTAATCAAGTAAATTTTATCCACTTTTGATTGTGGTATAAACACTGATTTCAGATGAAAAAAGATACATCTTGCTGTATATGAACAATTTCAACACTACTATATGGTTTATATAGCTATTATCTAATTACATGGTATGGTGTGGCTGGCTGTGCACTGATGCATAGAGGGTGACAAGTGTACCAATAGCCATACATCACATATAGTGGTCTGGTTGGCAGTACTGCCAACCAGACCACACTGCAAACCAGACCTGTAGAGTTTTAGAACCTTATCAATTAACATATCTGCTTCCGAAGACAAAACATGTGATTTAGTTTTGACGTTTAACCAGCATAACATGCGTCTTATATATATGTGTGTATATATATATATATATATATATATATATTATTATTATTATTATTATTATTACCTTTTATTACTCTTTATTATTATTATTATTATTATTATTAAAGGAGACGCCTGCATGGTTCATTTCTTTTTTTTATAATATTGTTACCAATTAAGTGACTCATAATAATTTGCGAATAAACTTATTAAAAACACTTAGTAAACTGACTTTTGAAAATTAACAGACGTGGCAGGCATTGTAACATTCCATTAAATTACATGTGACATTCCATTATATTACATGAAGCTAATCGCTTAAAGCATGTTACGTTACAAAAAGCTCATGCTTGAGTAAGACTATCTCATGACAGTTCTCATACAGCCATTATTCACCAACATTTATGAGTTTTGAAATTTTTACTGTCCCCTTTAAATTTTGAAAGTTAGGAATGTCATGGACAAAACTAGTGATTAAAAATTAGAAAAAAATAGAAAAACAAAAGACCCTTGGGTAAGGCCACTCAGCTGGAATTGACTGTATTTGAATAATATTTGTAATAAATACTAGTACATATAGAAATGAGGCAACATTTTAACTTTCCTGTGTTTATTTGTTTCTCTATTTGAAAAAACGCTGTTGTGTCAGCAATATGATACAAAGTTATGACAGTTTGAATTGCGTATATAATAACTTCTTATTTGACCACATATGCTTACACTTATGAGATACGGTTGATAATGGAACAAAAGCATACGACTAAAAATATTCCATTGACATATGTGTACAAGTATCAGTAACTTTCAAAAAAGAGTTGTCACTATTTCTCAAAAGGATGGTCAGGGCGATGAACAAAAATCAAATACATGACATGTTCCCACTATTCTTGTGTACCCGTGCTGTGCAGCCCCGGCAGCTTGGATAGCGATGCTGCAAAGTAAACGCCATTTTGTGGGTTTTATCTCAAAATTTTATCTTAGGCATTTCTTTTCATTTAGTAAATAAACCTAGTTAACCATTCAAGGGAAACCACATGTAAAATATTTAAATAATGGCTTAATGGCTAAAGGTACTTGGTTTCATCTATTTAATGTATCAGTTTTACTGTTAAAGGATTTAACCTGTTACAATTTACAGCTGAACTCTTTAAATGCAGCTCGCTGAACCCTTGTATTTAATTCTGTCTGCCCTTTACACAAACGATAAAGGGTAGTTAGCGACTAGGTCTGTTGAAGCTATAATTGTATCCGCCAAAACAGAGTTTTGCGGATACTAGGTTTTTCAGGCGGACGCCCATGCATAGGTTTCCGGAGAACTCCTCCGTAACCACAGGGCGGAATTTTTTTAAATTCGGGATTATGATCGGGTCACATGTGAACTGCTGCGCTAATTTTTGGTTGACCTCTGACCTTTCCTCTCTGCCCAGCGTCCATTTGTGCGTCTGTTTCAACACGTAAACCCACATATCTCGATCGGGAACCGTTTGAACAATTAGGCTAAAAATTTTTCACAAATGTAGCCCTTATAACATAATTTTAAAATGGTGGCGCCACCTGCAACCATTTTTGCACAGCGTCCATCTGTTCATCTGCCTCGGGATAAAATCACTCATATCTCTGCATTGGTTGGACTTATCCACCTGAAATTTTGCATGTGTATACATCCTGGACAGCTTTCTTGATTTTATGACAGGTGGCGCCACCTACATTCTAGTTTACGCTGCAGACATCCAAGCTCATATCTCGGGAACCGTTTGAGCGATTTGGCCAAAATTTTGCATGTGTATAGATCTTACATAGCTCTCTATCATAAGAAAAACTGGAGGGGCCACCTGCAACCATTTTTGCACAGCGTCCGTCTGTTTGTCTGCTGTTGGCTAAAACCACTCATATTTCAGTAGTGGTTTGACTTATCTGCCTAAAATTTTGCGTTTTCATACATCTTGGATAGCTTTCTCGATTTTTTTGGCAGGTGGCGCCACCTACATTTACGTTAACGCTGCAGACATTCAGGCTTATATCTCAGGACTGGTTGGACATATCCCCCTGAAATTTTACATGTCTATAGATCTCACATAGCTCTTAATCATACACATTTGTCTGCTGTGGGATAAAATCACTCATATACATGTAGTGGTTTGACTTATCTGCCTAAAATTTTGCATATGTATACAAATTGGACAGCTTTCTGGATTTTGTGGTGGGTGGCGCAACCTACATGCACATTTCGGCTGCAGACTTCCATGCTAATATTCAACACATCTCACTCTATTTCCCCTTGACACTCAATCAATGCTTCACTTCAACCCTTCCACTCTGATTTCGGCGGATACACGTAGTCGCTTGTCGACTATCCATATTCTTGTTTAAAACTTAAACTGTGTCAATGAGTATACCTGTGCTAAACCATAAAGCTTTATCCAATTTGAATATAAAAATTTTAATATTTAATAAATCCATATAATTTTTATGTTAAAGTAATTATTCATACTGGCTGAACCTCTGAAGAGTATCCCTCTCCTTCAGCCCCTGTAGAAAAGAGGCGAACAGCGGGAGGTGGGGGAAACTGATCCTTGCAATATAGCCAGCTTGTTCAGAAGTGCACTCTGTAACCTCTGCACCTAGCTGGTCTTTTCCCTTGCCTGGACTACTCATAAAAATAGTATAATAGCATCCTGAGAAATTCCATAAGAAATAAACTGAGAAATCATTATGCCAAACAAGAATAAAATAACACCAGTGGCTTTTATATTAGACAGTCTTGAAGTGTTACAATAGATTTTCAATGCCAAAACGGAGATTTAGCTTCATTTCGCGAAGGAACGAAGTCCCAGCAAGCGAGCTAGTTTAAGGTTTTGTAGAGACACTTTTGTACATCTTGCTTTATTTTACATTTCAAAATCACATATGCAAAGGTTTCGATACGTGCGTGTCTGACAATCAGACTGGAGTAACCGTTCAATTGAAGACGGACGCTGGATCATCACTATATATGTATACAGCTCATTTGAATTATAGTCAGCTTAGCTAAAAATTGATGACCACCGTAGTCGGTAGTAGTTCAAGGTTTCCAAGATCGATCAGCACACAGAATTTTACGACAATCCAACCTTCAGCAGAATGAACGGAATACACATTCCTACGCACCTAATAATTGAGTTCACCTTTGTTAATACCTACCTGTTCCTAAGAATGGACCTTATAAGTGGCATCCGACACAGAGGTGGAGGCTGATGGCAGTCTTGTACAAGAGATAGATAGGAACACCAGGGATCTTGAAAGTAATTTTAATTTATCTATTTATTTTGATGTTTTATATCCTTTGATGGCAAGACTGGCAGTCAAGGTGACCAAACAAACAGCCCGGAGAACCTCGTTGTCCCGCGGCAAAATGAAACTAAAGAATGACAGATAAGTTATCCCTCTGGACCAGACTGCCAAGTGCTCCCATATGTTGTTACTGATCTATTCAGTGACAATCAATGTCTCACACGTATGTTTATTCTCAACGAGACATTAACGATCGACCGGCATACCCGAAACAGAGGCAACATTAGAAATTTACCAGCTACTTAAAAGCTAACGTTTTAGTGGGTGTACAGGGAATTGTATGGTCCTCGATATTGATACTGCTCACTATTTATTCAAAGAGATATGTTACATGTACTGCAATATATTCACAGGAGGATATGCGCTCATCCCTGTTCGCGTGTGTTTGTGACTGTGTGTGCTTGTTCATAATATAACTCACGCAATCATGAACGGAATCTTATACAATTTTCAGAGCATTTCGGGAAAGGGCCAATGAAGAAGCCATCAGATTTTGGTGTGGAATCGGTAATATGGATTCAGGGAATATCAAGGATTATCAAGAAATATTCACAAATGTACAAATATACAGTCACATGCGCGAATACGTACGGGCCGAATAAGTGAATGTAAACACGGGTTGGGGAGCATCTCATAATAGGGACCACCCCCCCCCCCCCCCCCCCACACACATCCGGGAGGCTTGCATTCCTTAGAATGCAGACTTATAAAGGTTTCAGTGGAACTGGATTATTCATGTTTTCATATTGACTGTTTCAAGAACTATTGCAATATGAGTATCCACAATGCAAAATTTTTCGTTCTTGCAAGATATATTTTGGGAAATTTTAGCAATGCACTCAATGTAACATGATGTGGTGGTATGCGTGTGTGCTCTTTTATATTATATAAAAAAAACTCTAAAGACTTTCACACTTTCATTGATACTGTATCATTAGTTATTATCAATAAATTATCAATGAAAATATGACAAATTATAAGCACGGTTAGGAAGAACGCAAAACTTTAGTTTCATAACAAACTTTTACTCTTTATTTTTATTTTTTAATTATAATACAACTAATGTTTAGGACTGTCATATTATCCCAGAAACTCTAAATGCATGACTGAACAAGCAACTGATGGATTACATTACTGAACGATTCGTGATGGGATTCAGAATGCTGGATTAAAATGGTAAATTCAATAGTTAAGCAAGTGAGCAACAACCCTGTACTTTAAACAGTGTTATGAGTGCGGAACAAGTGGCCCATGGACCATGATGTTCAATTGCATTCGACATAAAGGCAATTTGTGCATCAATTATTGAGTAATCAGTGTGCGTATGAAATGTTACTTGAACTTGGGTATTTGTGGTGTAATTCAAAAGTGTTAGTGACATGTAAAATGGTTCATCTTACAATGTCTAAAATTACCATTCTGAATTATTTAATTGTGAGGCATATCATTTTAATTTTCTGATCTAAAACAAAATATTAAAGCAACCTCAGACACCTAGAAGAATGAAATCCAGAGTGCTCAAATCATGGGCTTTGATTGGCCTGCATGCTAAGTTAGAATTTCTAGGTCCAACTTCAAAATCAGTGTATAACTTTCTCAAATCCTGTTATTTTCAAAATATAGGTAACAGTGACCTTAGGTCGGGTTCCCAAGGAGATTTTACAGGGGTCTCCCTTGATTAAGTAATGCCCCTCTGCGTGACTTTAGGGTGATCAAATCATTGGGTTTTCTTTCAAGCAGCTCCCAGTTTATAGGTCGGAGTGACCTATTTTCATGTTTTCAATGAAGTGTCCAACGGTTCACTTGGATTCAATTAATAAGATATGTGTCCAAGAGTTATGTATATATTGCCCTGTCTGACGTTCAGTGTGCTCAGAATTCAGTTTTTTTTTTTTTTTTACCAAAATGTTTTCCCCAAGTATATTACCGAGGAACTCTGAGGATCTCAGGTGTCTGAGGAGATTTATAAAGTCTTTCTTGAATTAAAGTAAGACGTTTCTAGTTCCAACATTAATGATTAGCCCTGGCTGTTTATGAAGAAAAAAC
This sequence comes from Sipunculus nudus, assembly GCA_026874595.1. Taxonomy (NCBI): domain Eukaryota; kingdom Metazoa; phylum Annelida; class Sipuncula; order Golfingiida; family Sipunculidae; genus Sipunculus; species Sipunculus nudus. The sequence continues at coordinate 19,432,905 of CM049319.1, forward strand.
TTGCTAACGTTGTCTAAATGGCAGAAACTGCAATAATAAAATGGCTTTCGTCTCGAAGCTCTCTCGTTCCATTGATCGGATTCGGTCCTCGATTGGCATGGCTGGGTCTCCGCTGCTGAGATCGAGGAGGGAATGTATGCTGCTTTTGCCTTTGTGGCGGTGGGTGTTGTGGCTTTCCTATAAGTCACCGGTGCAGGTAGAACGGTGGCGGGCTCTCGCTTTTTCCTGCTTGGCTTGTTGGCATCACCTCTCAAAATTATACTTAAGGAGCGCACAGGGCTGGGGTCTTGCCTGAGCAACCTGGAGCTGCTCGACAAAGCGAAAAACATCTTCAGTCAGTCAGATAAGCCCTGGTTTCCAGGGTACTCAAATGCAAGAGTGTTGGGATGTTGCCCATATTTCGCAGAATATTAGGGCTCAGTGAGAAATTTATCCAAGATATTGGCTTAGTATTTTTCTATTATTTAAGACTTGTATTTGTCTGAAATTAAGGCTGCTCAAAGCATGTTTTCCCCTAAAACCTGCACAATATTGTCACAGTGACCTAATATCAAGCTTCCATGGAGACTCTATCAGGAGCCCCCGTATTTTATGTGAGAAGTTTCTGGGCCCAACTGTTACAATTTATACCCTCTCTGGCGATCGGATTGCTTAAACTATACCGTGTATTGCCAAAAGTTCGTAGAATAGAGGAAATGTAGGTCACAATGACCTATTTTCGGATTTCAAAGATTTTAAAAGGGTGATGATAATACGACGCAAGTTTCTAGGTGTAACGGTCAAAATTTGTGTGCATTAAATTCATGGTCCCCCCCCTCCCCCCATAGTTCTCATAAATAGGACACAGCTATTGCCCCTTTGCTCACAGAAAAATGACGGGAGTGACATATGTATAATCCCAGGTTTCGAAAGAGAATTTTCCAGGACCGGATGGACGACTGGACAGATGCACGGTAGGACGGACGGGTGGCGACAAAGGGCCATGGCTTTAAAGACTTTCTATCGGCTGGGCTAAGAAAAAAAACAGTTGGTGTAGTAACAGGAAAATTACAATAACAGTACATCGGTTAACTTATAGAGAACAAAATACGGATAAAGCGGTCAGCTGTTGAATTATTTATTAAACATCACAAAAAGGACAAATACAAAATTGGATAGAAACAATATTTCATTATGAAAGAACATGTTCATCTCATAAATTTTAGATGAGTAGCTAAGTGCTTACAGTTTATAGTTCTGTTATGTATAATGGTACAGCATATTAAATGAGGATAACTATCTGCTTTGGGGAGGTACTTTATTTAAATATAAATAACACCTAGCTGGGAGCCAAAGCTCTGAATATCAATAATTACAGGACAAACAACGTTGAAGTGAGTTGAAGCAATCTTTAATACCTCAGTACCTTAATACTACTCATGAAGAAAAGTCAATCACTAACTCTGTTTAACGTGGCCACCCGACCTGGTTAGACCAATTTTCGGCTGACCATGGGAATACACAGGGTGTATATGATATTAGTTAATTTGAATACTGATAAAACAGACTATATCATGTAAATGAACCTGTCATTTAATAACTGCGTCACGTGGATATATTAAGTACCAGCCGCGTAACATGATATTTCCACCAAGCAACACTACTCTCGAAAGGAACACGTTACACCCTTGAGGAACCTTGTATTTTAGAAGGGCCGAAAGAGGAAATTATATGCATGCAGATGGTCAGGAAGTCAGAAACTAAAGCAACAGAACCCAGAAGAGAAGAATCATCGTGTTACCGTTGAACTAGAGAGAATATCAGGTAGCAGCCTCCTGAAATGAAGTGTATTTAAAAACTCTCGAACGTAAATGGTAGAGGTCAGGAAAAAAAGGATACCCAGACAGAAGGGTATTAGTAATTAGAATGTCTGACTACACTAACTGATCTTACATAAATTAACTGGAGGATAAAGAGGTTCGGGAGGAGCCTACGGAAATAAATAAAAATATATACAATTTGAAAACGTCAACATTATTAATAAACTCAGCTACTGCTTCATTGGAGTTATACCATCCTTCACCTTATATCCAGCAATGTCCTGTAAGTAAGAAAAGGCATGAAAAACGAAACAACTTTAATGAATGAAAGTTTAAGATCAGCAGTAATTAGATATTAGAACTAATATGTACACAAGGGACTTTCACTACATTTGACACAATGACTTACGTTCAACAAACAACAGTCGACACATTGAATTTCACGAATCCCGAGGAAAGCTGGCAGCATAATGACTTTGCTTCTCTATTGATTGAAATGATTATTTCTGCAGCAATTCTCACTGGAAACTGTCTGACAGTCACAGCAGTGGCAAAATTTAAATCACTGCAAACGATTACGAATACATTTACCGTGAGTTTATCATTTGCTGATATAACTGTTGGGTTAATATACCCAGTATGTTCCGTAGTGGACAATACTGTAATTCTACATGGGGTCTCTCTGAGATACTGCTGTTTGTCATGTAAAACTGTTGTTGGAGCAGCCGTGTCAACTTCAATGTGGAGCCTCCTTCTGATTTCAATAGACCGGTACATTTGCATATTTTACCCACTGAAATATATGACTTACATAAAGAAATGGGTCGCTGGCGTGCTTGTTTCAATCATCTGGCTATATCATTATGTGTGCTCTGCGGCCATAGTTGTCACAAAAAATAAATATACAGAAGATAACTCCTGCACATCTTTAAATATTCTCCCACGAGCAATATATTATGGATTGGTATCTGGTCCTATGGTATTCTGCATGGCTACTACCTGTATCATCTACTGTCGCATTTTCTGGATCGCACATAAACAACGGAAACAGATTCGCCAGCAGGAACTTGCTGTGCGAACCATGAGTCGTAAAGATTCCAGTTTGGTCAGTATGATGGCTCTAATTTTGGGACTGTACATTGGTTCGTATATTCCTTATGTGGCTGTTAGTGTGATGCGTTCGCGCTTCCAAGATACCCCGGCGTGGTTGATAATAGCGTGGAAAATCTCCGTCAAACTAATTATTGCCAATTCCGTGTTTAATCCCATTATTTATGGCTGGAGGAACATGGCTTTCAGGAAGGCCTATGCCAGACTACTGAACATAAAATGTCTGTTACAGAAAATTAATGAATTAGAACCAACAAATAATACAGAGCGGAACACAATCAACTATGAGGATATCACGAGAAGACAAACTAGAACTGCTTGGCATAGCTGAGTTCATCATCACCGGTTTCCGAGGTCAAGAGGTAGAGCATAATGCTGCAGTCGTTACCATTGGGTAATATGGTAAATACGAGTTGACAGGTGGTAAATGGCGTTCGACACGTGGTCCCAGTAGTATTTACCACTGACGAACTGCGGCTACTTCGAGTAACCCTATTTGTCCCAGTTGGCGACCTTCAGCTTTATCAACGGCAATGACGGGTTCCAGGAAGCAAATAATGAAACCAATATATTACTAGTGTACATAATACTTTAAATGACAAATAAAATTGAACAAATGTGACATGAAACATATACATGTATTTAAATCACTTTCTGTTGGGTTACTATGACAACCTAGACTTCCGGTCAGTGGGCTTTTTGTTTGATACCGAGAGGTAACAGGTTGAAACTATACTTGACATCTGGTGTTCTCCATAAATCCCAGAGGTAGCGACGCAGTATTAGGCTCAAAGCCGGGAGATTGAGAGTTCGAAAATCAGCCTAGGCTGGGAGATTTTTCACAGTCGTTCCCCAACCGGGCATGAGTGCTCTGAAGGCGTAATAGGGAGAGCGTGCCCAAACAAGTGCGCCTTTCGGGGGTTCCCCAGTGTTATGACCCAGCAGTGAGGACACGCACCCGGACCCGCAGGAGTGATACATCGAGCCTGATTGACACCAGGAGTAACGAGTGTAAGCCCCTGTCACGTAGTCCAAAACCAGTATTTTATTCTGCAGTACTTGGTACAAGCATCCAAAGATGGAATCTATTACTCCTTAGAAAAAGTTGAGTTCCCCAAACAGATGTTATAAAATATGCTAGTTTAGCAATAGGTCTTTTCGAGTTTATGTTTAGAGTCTAAAATAATCCCTTGAAAAATAACATTTTAATATTCAGAAAATATCTCGTTGCAGGAGGGTGTTTCTTACTACATATTTCATTATAGACTTGGAGTGTTATGTTTACCAAAATTCACTGTTCCATGAATTTTTTACATGTATAAAATTTATTATTATGCATGATGTTCTTTGGCAAAAACTATAATGATTATAACCTTAATGCAAAACACCAAACTGTCCTGAGCAGATGTGTATGGAATATTCCATCCAGGACCAGGAAACATTAACAAACACTACATAAAAATGGATACATATTGTGCTGATGTTAATGAGTGTGATGAATGCGTTTATATATCATGTGTTATGATTAACTTTAAAATTAACACGTGCCTTTATATTGTGACTTTGTTTTTTTTTAACGTTTGTATTCCTGCAGGTTAAAGTTTGACCACAACTTCTAAATTGCAATGTATTTTGAATTATTCAACAAATATAGACGAGGTAGAAGAAATGTTTAAAATCAAACAAAGTGTTGTTGGTTATTAGAAATGTCTTCACTTCTGACATGCTCATATGGATGATTTTAAACCGGTAACAGAAAATATAGGCTAGGTAGTGACAAGCTGTTGACATCGTTTGTATTTTGTCTTTGTCTGCATGTTTTGTGTGAGAGGCAAAACGAGTTCCTGTATGTCTTTTTAGGCTTTTTATAATTAAAATTATCTGTATCTTTATAGCGACCTCATTTCACGTCTCCTTGTTGTTTCCGTGAGGACGTGTGTTGATTTAAATCTGCAGCCTTGTCTAATTGTTTTGATTTGGGCCTACATCACGGTGGACAACCGGATGTGATCTGTCATTCTCAAAAGTATAATATACCTATCTGGAAATCTGAATTCTAAGGAATGCAAGCCTCGTGCATAAGGGACTCTACATTTGTGAATATTCCTTGGTGACATTCTTGTATCCGAGTCATATGCCGGATCCACACAATAATCTAATCGATTCTACATTAACTCATTCCCGAAATGCCCTTAAAATTCATTAAATTACGTTCATGGTTACGTGAGCTATGTTGTGAACAAACCCACAAACACACACAAACATACACTTTTGGCAGAGGCAATAATCAATGGATTTCCTCTTTTTCATTGAATATTTTTAATTTTGGGCTAATGAACATATAGTGGCCTCTTGGGCCAGCTGAAGTTATATTTCTGATATATAGAGCATATTTCTTGGGAATGCTTCCATTTGTTTGTTCCTGTTGATCTTGAATGGCTTTATTCGTTTTATAGATTCTGGAACCATCTACAGTTTTGAGGCAGTTTTAATTGCAAATGTAATACAAACACTACATTCCTAGGGTACACGGATGTACTGTGATTAGTAACATTACCAACGATCTCCACCGCAATTTACTTCCATACACTGCTGTCACTTCTATCATAACATAGACATTTCCAAAACACAATTTACTGTCACACTGAACATTATAGCTTCTTGACAATAATAATACAAGTTTCTAACAACGAACTATTGTTGAGAGATCAGAAACGAATGTATGTTAACCTAGAAGGGCACAACATATAAACTAAAGACCATGGCATTTTACCACGTATCTGTAGGCTCCTTTTAAAGGTACAGAAACATTTGCAATAATAAGTGTATAACCTCAAGCTATTAGTTAATCTTGGCTGAAGTAAAAGGTTCCCAGAGAAATATACCTCGCACACGGATTTACTACTTACAATTCAATTAACAACGTTATTTAAATTTTGTGTGTGAGTAAACACAGTCCACCTGGGTTCGTGCGCAATTACAAGACTCCGTGACATTTGCGTGACCAATCCCAAACAAGAAGAAAACACATGAAAGAGGAAAAATCTTGATTTGTGATAATGCGCGACACGGCAACCAGGTGGCATGCGTGCCATGTTTCTGTTTTCAGTATTTTGCGCTACTGATCGCAGACGGTGCAAGTTTATTTCCACTTGTGTACGGAAGTAAGCAATTGCTTTATAACGAACTATTTGCATATATCATAATATATATATGAATAAAATACTATTATACTTCATGTATTTAATATAATTGATATGTGAATAGGTTCATTTAAAGCAAGCATAACAAAAGTTTATGTAGCCGTGATTTTTTTTTATACAAATGGCGCGACTTAGAGACCTGGTGGAGAATTAATGAAGCTTTAATGATGCTAGTCATTATTTTCAAACTTTTAAATTATGTTTATCTCTTTTTCTGTTTGCGCCCTCTGATTTGCCAAAATGGTCCACTTTAATGCAACATTTTTTTATCGATATAACTGACTATAAGAATGGGTTAAACCGTTACCTGTGGAGATTTAATAGAATTGGGTATCGAGCCACAAGATACATGTATTAAAGAGGAAACGCATTGGTAGAAAATTGTGGCTCTCCTACTCTCCTCATATTTTGGTCACATCTAAACGTACTACCTTTCATTCAGAGACTGTCCCAATGGCCCTATTGTTATATATTTACACGACCTGATAAGCTTCGTTTTATTTTGAAAAATAGAAGGGAATGCAAGCCTCCGCCATGTGGGGGAGGTGGTCCCTATTGTTTCGTGCTCCCCTACGAGTGTTTGTATTCACTTCTTGGTCTATATTCGCGGATTCATTCAAGCTGAAGTGACTATTCATTTGTTAGTATTCCTTGATGACTTTCCTGAATCTGCATCATGTGCCGGATCCACACCTAAATTGGACATGTTCTTCGTTGGCCCTGTATCGAAATGCCTTTAACATTTCATAAGATTCCTTTCATTGTTGAATGAGTTTTGTTGTGAACACACACACGAACTGAGATTAACGCATACTATCTTGACGGAGACAATAAACGCAACGATAAAGCGTTATGTGAACGTGTATGTATATGTGCGTATATGCGTTATAAATGTCACAACACCCATGAGTGATCCAATATATGTATACGTTTCAGAAGCATTCAGCAGTACAGCGAGCGCATGGATATGGTGAAGCTTCCAATTCCAAAAGGCGTAAGACTAAGATAATTTTCACATCGATCCTGAGTGTGAAAATGGCTAATGTCAGTGTGGCGATCGAGTTTCCGGCATAGCCATTTCCAGGCAGATACACACATGGCACAACATGTATAATATATTCACTGGCGTATACATGGGTCTCACATAATTATAAAATCATATGAACGCTTTTTTTTTCAAATATACACTAACGCCCGAATACTTAATGCCAGTCGTCGCCGGCAGGTGCCACTAGTAAGATGAAAAGGCCTATTGCGATCAGATCAGACGCGTGTTTAATGTCGTAAACGTTACGGTTTACACATTTACCCAGTCTTTCGTCCATATATGATATTACATTTAATACGATAATATGATATCCGGTAGTCGATGGGAAATTTATAGATATCCTTTCAGTGGTTCCCATGTGCATGTACCGTGAGGACCGGTCCATAAATGATCGTCGTATCTGCTTCTCACGATGAGCCAAGCTTGATGAATAAAACTGCGGCGCTCGTTGGCAAGATGGGCAACCACAACTGGGTCGCCGTTAATCAACCGTCCCTCTGAAATCGAAGAGGTTGTCTCGAGAAAGTCTTCTCCAAGGTCCACAAGATTTTTATCGCTCACCTGGTCAGGTAATATACCCGTAATGAATATATCATCAACCGGATGTACGGGTGTAACCAGGGAAGCTAGGTACAAATCTCTGATTAAATCTCCGCTAAATGCAAAACCCATCCCAAACATATATGGTGGAGTCTTCGTTTCTGGGTAAACTAATTTACTGACGCACCAGCGGTGTTTAGGTTTACATCGACGTGGTACGGCGTTACTACGCATGCGTCCCACAATAATGCGGCTGCGTCCCGCCAGATCTGAGTGTAACAAACGTAACATTTCGCGCATGTCCAATATGGTATCATCGTCAGCTTTGATGACGTATTCAGCATTTAAGCAATGCTGACGTAAGAAGTTCAGCGCAGTCAAACCTTTCCAACTCAGATTTCTGTAGGATTCAATGAAATCACCAATTATTATATCACCATGTTCGCGATATTCATTATACAAATCTTCATACACGTATGCTTCGTTATCTTTAAACACTTTCCCAAAAACGAAAACGGTCTTCAAATTGTAACAGCTGAATGCTGTCTCGTCTCCATACGTGTGACGTATGAAGTCACGTGCTTTCCTGTTTTCTGGGTCAGAATACACATACAGCAATGTCACGCTCCTACTTGCCGGGAGGCACTTGTGAGGATTTTTAAGCAATAACGTTGGTCCGTTGTATTGGTTCAAACGTATCCGTGGTACATTCTTCAAAGCCTTGACCATTGAAACCTGTTCAATTGAATCATCCTGGGCATCATAGTTTGGGTAATCATAATCATTGTTAAATATGTCATGTACTACGGACGATTTATCTTCGGAAGTCTCCGGGTTTTCGTCACCATACTCCGGTTGATCGACAATGAGGTAAACCAGAAGCAGTATGGCACAAAGTAGAAACACTCTTTTTCTACTACACCCCTCACGACATAAAGAAATAAATAACTGGGACGGCATGGTGCTTTTTTAACACTAAATCCTTCCTGCTTTCAGGAAATTTAAAATCGAAAAAAATCAGCTGTATTATAGCTAGTTTGACCTGTCGAACCTGTTCACGGTGAAAGTATATTCGTGAAACTATATCGATCTCCCAGCTGCTTTTGTAATAAGCATTTATATAGCATGTATGTGCATAACAAAAGTTGGTTTCAACAGGTATCTGTGAAAAAACATTAGCACTGCCATGAAAGCCCACGTTCCATCATCTTTTGTGCTCCAAGGTATCTTTTTTTGTGTGGGAATATTGCTTCACTGTCTCTTACTGTCTGCTTTACTGTCACTGATACTGCGGTCTTCAATATATAAGTCAACCCTTCCATGCATAGTTTCCATGACCAAGTTCCGGTTCACTTGACTAAAAGTAAATGCTTCACAAGGTATCACCAGTTCTAGCCATGCGTAAAAGTGTACTGGCATTAAAGCGCACGGGGTGAACTCTTTGATGAGATCGAGCTTCCCACGCAGCAAACCAAAGCGCCCTCTTCTCAGCACATACCCGTCTTCGTACATCTGAGCACGCATGCGTATCGAGTTCTTGACCTGAACAATGCCCGAAAGCAGAACAGGAATTTCCTCATCGATCCGTGCAATTTAAACCTGGCATGCAGAGTAGCCAAGAAAACCCAGTTGTGGCTCTGTATTATATATACAGTAGCTCTGTAGTTTATATATATATATATATATATATATATATATATATATATATATATATATATATATATACAGAGCCACTGGCTTTATTTATCTAGCGGATGGAGCACATACAAACGGTCTACGCAGCATTTGTTCTGAGTACCTCTGACACTGTGTTGGGTGCCTGTCCTGGTGACCGGACCACTGGTTGCACAAGCGATTTTTTATCAGGGTGCATTACATTTCAGCGAGGGGGAGGGAGGAGGGGGGGGGGTATTCAGTGATGGTTAACACATACACACCGCTGTCTGAAACATTAACGCCGGCTCACTAAGACAAAAAATTTAGGAGCATCGGCCAAGCAACCCCCCCCCCCCCCCCGCCCCCCCCGCTCCCCAATAACACAGTTCTTGATCCATCCCTCATAACACGTGGCAAATGCCTGCATGTAATGAACAAAATCCGTAACTTTGATACCTTTTCACCAGTCACAAAGAAAAGTGTCAAGGCCAGGGAAAAGCGGCCAAAAACCATGGCCAAGTCAAGAGTGCGATTGCTATAAAGCATTCAGTCCGAGTGCCTACATATATTGCCATTCGGAGGTTGCACAACCACACTACTATACCCGTTATAATCACACACGTTCCTGTGGTCTCGCAAATGTAGACACGTAATACATACCAGGCGTGACACAATTGCAACTCTTACTGGTTTACGTCATTATGATGTTCTAGGCCCCGTTATCGCAAATAAAAAAAAATGCCGCTAGATGGCGGCAGCATGGCTCCAGTCAGCCCTGAAAACCTGCGTGTGTCATGGGCCAACAAGCAGACGACGCCACCTGTCTCCGCATAGACGAAATATATGGTGTCTCCTGAGCTATGAATGAATAATAAAAAGGCATTCTCACGAATGCATGCCTCTGTCATGTTGCAATCGCGGTCCTTGAAGTGGGTTACTCTACAACCCGTGTTTTCATCCACTTTTTGACCCATATCCCTTAAGCTCATTGGTGCATGTTTCCTGACAAGTGTCTGCATTCACTTGTTCGGCCAATATTCCCATGTTCAATCGGGATATGCGTCTGCACATTTATGAATATTCCTGGAAGTCCTTCCTTGATCCGGATCATGAGCTGGGCCCACACAAAAATCAAATCGATTCTTAAAGGTCCACTTCCGAGGTACCCTGAAAATCTCATTGGATTTCGTTACTGACTGCGTAAATTATGTTGTGAACAACACACGCCAGAACCGGAATGAACGCATTCCCTCCTGCATGGCGGAGGCAAAGAGTCTCTAGTCTGCAAATATTATTATCAATTTATATATATCAATACACTGGAAATTCTTTCAACATATAAATTTTAAAGGGCTTCAAAATGTCGCAAGGTACGCAAAGAATTGTAACCAGACCGATGAGAGCGTGGTATCGCATGATGCATCCAGCTCCTATAATATAAACGTACAGCACTAGCTCTCATTGGTCTGACTACAACGAGCGCGAGGAGTTAACTTTATAAATGTCGTTATGACCAGTCGTCTGCATGAATTTTATTGTAGTCGCTATCCAAGCCGTTAGAACTATTTGATACGCGGATTATCTCGAAAAACCTTAAATCATGTATCACAATGACATACTTCCCGCGCGCGTGGTCAATAATTTATATCTACAATGAATCGGAAATAGCATTATTATAATAATTCTGAAATATGTGTCGTTTAAAAATGATATCACTCCTAAATCTTTCCAGTTAGGGGAAACAACAGGTGTGGTGAAAAAATGCCAGAGGAAAAAATATGTCAGAGGTAAGAATTCCAGGGGTAAGAATTACAGAGGTGAAAATACATGAGTGAATATGAAAAATTAACTGTTTTTTATAAATGATTTCGAGTATAAAATGAATAAAATAATATGAAATGAAAAGTATTGCTTGTTTTTTAGCATTAAGTGACCAAAGGTGGCCGGGGCTAATTAATTAGAACCTTTAGAGCCAATTCAAATATCATGATAAATGAATTTCTTCTTAATTGCATAAAAATTCCTTTGAACATGGAATTGACTAGTTAAGTCTATAATAATGGTACAAAATAGATCATGTAATGTATGTAACATGAAATATTTCTCATCTCAATGAGCTTCAAATGCTGTAAATGTATACGTCACACATACGTTTCTTTCACTCTGTTTTGTTGTTGTATTTTTATTTTAGTAACCTGATATCTTAGTTAATTTAATTTATTCCGTTTTAAGGATTTACTATTGCACCCGGTGCGTTGGTATATGTGTTTACAGGTACGTTACTTCAAACACGCCTTGTCATTTTCAAGTAAGTTAATTGTACCCATTATCAATGAAAAATATTTATATCATTACGCATTGTAATGTAGATAAATACCTAGATGCATATTTGTCAAAACCTTTGATTGGTTTTTCTATTTTAATATTTATAAACATTTGGCAGCCCTTACCGTGCCTCCACAAACAGTATAGTAGTCTAGATCAATGGGCTTTTATTAGTTACCGCTGCTAATTTAATAATAAACAAAAAACATACTCATAGGTTTCATTCATATTATTTAGTCATTCTGATCAGTAAATCATTAAAAATCAATAATTCTGGTATTTCACCCCTGGAATTTTTACCTCTGGAATTTCACTTCTGGCATTTTACCCTGATATTTTTACCTCTGATGTTTGCACCAGACAACATTCGTCAGGTTTCTGTAAGAACTAACCAAAACCCTGACTAGTTACCATATAATGGTCAAACTTTTGGCCTTTACGCAATGGAAAACGCGAGTTGCTGAGAGGGCAATCGCTCTAGCTTTGCTTATTGTTAAGTCAGCTGTGTCAGGGGAAATCTCTCGCATAAAGCGCCATCTAGTAGCCAGTTGGTTGTTGATTCACATGGACAAACACGGGTGAAACTTCATGCAGGTAGCAAAGCAAAAAAAAAAAAAACGTGGAGATTCGGAAGCGTTGTATATCTGGACAAGCTGAATTTCACAGAACCGTTGTTGGCACATGGTTTGATTACCAACGTGAAACAGCCTTGGCAACAGTTTTAAAGAGCTAAGACACCACAGCTGAGGTGGCGATTTTCATAACATTCCGTAAAATTTGTGACGGCTGAAACACTTTATTACACGAGGGTAAGTGAATACATTTATAGTTTCACAACATGTTAACCGGCATTTACTTGGCGCGTGCGTGAATATGAAACATTACATTGTGCATGCCAGATAAAAATATGTTAGTGATACAACAGACTGCTTCATGAACCAGGAATGACCACTGATATCATAGATATCAATTTTTTTAATGCACACACCTTAAATTATATAATACGAACAGCCACAATCTTAGCTTAATTTGTTTAGCTTAACTTCCTGGTTCACCAATCAGCTATCACAATGGTCTCTATATTTCCCAAGTGGTTCGAATTTGTTGTAAAATCATGTTCGAAGAATGAAAGAAATAAAACGACCGATGATTGATTATTAATCTATAACTTTATGTTCCTTCTATTTTACCATGAAATTTGCTTTATAGTCTTATACCTAAAATGTTGACCAAGCAACTTCAATCTGACTTTCCATCTCGGGCACGCCGCTACGTCACTTCCGGTTGGAATTCCCCAAGCTAAAAGCCTACTCGGTGAAAACAAACCCACGTGGTCTTTGACATGACCTTAGGTTTGGATAGGTCATACGTGATTACGGTGTTGCTGTCATGTCGTTCGAGCATTTTGATAGCTTAGATCCCTCCGCTCGGTCGAGGTACGAGCTGAAGCTCCATTCTTCAGGCCTGACAACCTGTCCCTACAAACTGCCAGCAGGATCATGGGTAAATGAACCAACCAAGTAGCCGAAGGTGGAATGGTCTGACGTGTACTCATATCTGGTCGAGACCCCAGGTAAGTCATTTCTCTCGTCTTATTTACTAAGTAATTATTACTTACGTCAGTGACGTGGGTTTATAATCACAGCAGCAATTAACTAGCAGCATTATTAAACACAAGTACGTGTAACCCGTCTTTATTTACCTCCCTGACGCGTACTTGCAACTTTATCTCGGACTGCCCAAAAAAAATCCCTGCCCCCCCCCCAATGAATTCTCAGTTTAAGGAACCGCACGCAGTGGTTTTTACACACACCTGCATAAGTTTTTCTCAAAGTAGAAATTTAACAGTTTTGAGCTTCAACTAGCCTCTCACATTTCTTTCAACAAAATAGAATATTAAATTTAGATCAATTTTCATTTCTTATGGTGCATTATTACTTGTTTAGCAAATATATTATATGATCATGAGGTGGCCTGATCTTATGAAATTTTTATCAAAAAACTATCATAAAAAAGTATTAAAAATTTTGTTTTTGAAAAGAGTGCCTTAGAAAGACACTGATACTGATGTGGAGCTAATGAGTAGTAGATACCATATGAAATGATATAAAACATGACATCTAAACCATGGCATAGGTCAGGATGTTGCCCCAGGTCTTCTCCATGATTTTTTATTTTAAATTGTACGACTCATATTCCAACATTTACCATTCAATACACAATATGAATTATGATATTTGCTATTTCAGGTGTATTCACGCGTGAAGCGATGAAGAACCACAAGAGTTTAGAAGCTCATAATTTTTTTGTTTCTGGATGGGTACAGACCATACTCCACTTTGAAATTCCTGGAACACAGAATTATGTTTTGAAGGCTGATGTACGTCCCTCTCAACGCATGAACGACCCACCTCACCATCCATGGGTTTCCTGCTCTAAAGATGGTACTGTAATCACTGCTCACTGTGACTGCAAAGCTGGGTATGTTCTCATTTCATATACATGAAATTAAGGCAGTTAATGTTTTTGTTATTGTTGTTTTCTGAATTTATTGACCTTCAGAAAATTCAGATCTACCTTCTACCAAATGCAATTTAACAGTGAAAATAATTTCACTTAACATGTACAAATCCTGCATTCTGTTGTTGTTTCTGTTTCTGTTGTTTCTGTCTTGTTTTTCAGGTGTCATTTCCAGGGAAGTTGCAGCCCTGTGACTCCCAATATGAGTATAAAAAGGTATAAATGTTTTAAAAATCAGACTACACTGTTTTACCAACTTTACAAAAGAGATTTATCTTAACAATACTCATTCTTATAAAGGTAGCTTACTTGATCAATTTTAATGAACAATATATATATTTTATTTGGGAGTCAAATATGAGTATTCATAAAAATTCTGTTGTTGGCTTTATATTTGTGTGGCTGAAATTTTGTGATTTCTTCATGTTTGGTGTTTCGCTAGGGCTTCATTTTCACAGTTGCACCAGAACCTAAATAATCTAAGTACAGCTGTATTAGTATTGATTTTAAATTTAGAACAAATCCTACAATACTTTGCTCATTTCTTGTTCAGTCATTCTCTTATGACCGTTGCCACAGTTGATATATCTCTCATGCCATTACCGCATAACTAATCTGTTTTTGCAGATGTTTTATCCACTCTTGTTCATCTTAGTTTATGGGGCATTTTCAACCAAGGGTTTTATAGTCATGATTTTCTCATATTCGTGATTATTACAAAATTAAAACCCTTGGGAATATAAAGGCAACCACAGTAAATCCCTAAGCACTTTTTGGTCATTCATATGAACTGTACATGTATTAATCATTGGTTTTTATCCAAGTTTGCTATTTTATCTTTAATTAATTTTCACTTTTAAGCTTAGTATTTATACTAATGTGCCTCTTGTTAAATACAATACATTTTGATGTATTGTACGATTGCATTATCATATATGTGTACTTGTTTAACAGGCTGTGCGAGTCTTGCTCCCATGTGGCAGCTGTCCTGTTCAAGATTGAGGCTGCAGTGCGAATGGGGTACACCAGTTTGGCTTGCACAGATCAGGTATGTATGTGGAATAAATGCTTTACAAAAAAAATACAGCCTGAAAGAATAGCTCAGATAAAATTCTTCAAAGACAAAGCTAAACAGCGACTTCAGTGTAGACAGACTCCTGTCATTCCACCAGCCACTGAGCAACAGCAGGAGACCTTGCTCAAGCAGTTAGCTCAGTGCTCCAGGCCACCGATTGCATTGAGCAGTTTTAGTGATTACCATCATCCGTTCTCAGTGAAACAGGTCGTACCAGTTAAGGAAATTCTTCCACTTGACCTGCACACACTCTACCAACCAACAGCCGTGCCAGAGAAATTAGATGATCTCATTGCAAAGGCTCAGAACAGCATGAAAGTCACCGAGGCTGAGGTTGCATACCTTGAAAAGACCACCAGAAACCAGTCTTCATCAGTTGTCTGGCACCAGATGCGATGCGGCAGGATAACAGCATCCAGTGCATACCAGTTTCTCCATACTGACCCTCAACAACCAGCCGAGTCTCTTGTGAAAAAGATCTGCCTCCCAGGACAAAGCCTTTCAGTTCCATCTGTGAACTGGGGCATCAGCCATGAAAAAACTGCCCTGCAAAGCTTCAGTGATGCATTCTCCCAGATACATGATGACGTGAAAGTCAGAAATACTGGGATGAGACTTAGTTTGGATGAACCATTTCTTGGTGCATCTCCAGATGCAATGGCTGTCTGTTCATGTTGTGGTTCAAGTGTAGTTGAGATAAAGTGTCCTTATGTGTTTAGAGATAGTGAACTGAGTGCCATGTACCAAGATACTAGGTGCTGTCTTACAGCAGACAACACCTTAAAGTCTAATCACCAGTATTATGCTCAAGTCCAAGTCCAGATGTATGTGTTTCAGGTGTCAGCAGCACAGTTTGTGTTATGGACTCCAAACTTTACCATCATAACTAAAGTTGCCCGAGATGATGAATTCATTGCAGAAATGCTGGACAGGCTGAAGTTATTATGGCCGGCTCATGTTCTTCCTGAACTGATAACCCGTAGCCTTGAGAAAAGACAGAAGAAAGCAGATGACTCACAGAACAGTGAACACACATACTGTTATTGCAAGAAGGACATTGGAGGGCAAATGATTGGGTGTGACAATCCATCCTGTCACATCAAATGGTTCCACATAACATGCTTGAAAAGGAAAACAGTTCCTAAAGGATCTTGGTATTGTAAAACATGTAAACCAAGGGCATCATAAGGCTTAATGGATGTGAATGTAAGGCCATCATCCTATGCCAGTCAGCTGAGCATCATGACCCATTGGCCTCTTGTTTCTCTGTGGTCCTAAGAGTACTGTGTTTGGCCTCTCTGTGAAACAAAAACGTAAAGTCAATTAAACATTGTTGGTAGAATGGACAACTATAATGTAAGTGGTCAATGTCAGCAGTTTTATTTAGGCAGATGAAAAACACATTTAGGCATGCATTTTTTATCAGTTACATGACAAACCTGACAGATATATACTATATATGCACTTTAAGTCTTGGTTATGGTTTACTTTTTAACAGTTTCTCTTTGTTATAACAGGACTCTGCAGTCTGCTCACAAGGCTGTGGTCAGGAAGATCACCTGCAGTTACCTTTCCAGCATTTTCAGTGATGAATGATTCATCACTGGTTCAGCAAGATATGATATTGTTATCTCCACAGCTTACTGATAATCCTGTGTATTCACATACATTTCACTTCACTTGAAGTTTGGGTTTACTTATCGGTTCATACTTTGTGCACACATGCTGCAAGTGCATATATGAAATATGATTTGAATACACATTCTTGTTATACAAGCCCATTATTTTATTCATTCTAGTATTGTTGCTCTTTATTATTAAATATATTTTGTTTTGGTACAATTTTATAATTCTGTGTACATGTATACACCAATAAATCACATGTATGTGATTCAGTACAACTGTGCAACTGTTTATTAAAGGTTATTTTTATTTGTTTAAAAAAAGCATTCAGTCTGTTTGAACAGGGGCCTTCAAACACACACATATCAAGTAAGTACTATACTATTTTGCTCACTGGAGACCCAACAGGACCTACATCAGCAAATGCTTCTAGCTTGGTGGTGCAAAGGCCTGTCCATCAGTGATAAGGCAAACCATCTGCATGAATGCGCCTGCATGGTGAATTCAAATGTTAATAAATAAAACCTAATTTTGTAATGAGAAATACCATATGACACATTTTAACAAAGACACAATTATTTTAAAAGATTTCCTAAGTGGTAAGTGACAACTTGTAGTTTCTTTATCACATTCTGTTTTGTTATGTTCATCTCTTAATGTCAACTGAGGTACAGATTCCTTGTGACTTAACAGGAGTTTAAATAGATGGTAAACTGATCTATGGTCAATCTAAAGCAAACCTCTGTAGAAACCTGAAATTTAATAGGGATACAAAAAAGCTCAGCAAGATATTGCCTGTAATATTAATGTTAAATGCTAACGTTTCCCTGAATTATATATTTAAATGAAAACAGGAAATCAAATATACATTCAAATATACATTTCAGTTGTTACCAGGTGAAAACACAATTTCATCACCTAAGTTAACAAGTGCTGCACAAACAGAAACAATTTTATCCACACTTGACAACTTAGAATCTATGGCTTCATCTCTACATGACTTGATAACATTAATTGGCAAGGTTCCCTGTAACATAGCATATCTGTTTTTCATCAAACCAATTATTCTTTCTATATGTATTCGGACGGAGGCTATTTGGCGAGATGTTTCAACTTCCCGAGCTGACAACTGCGTTTTACCTTTTGTAAAATTTGGAATAATGAGGTGTGCACCACAACTTAAAGCAAAATCTTCCTGAAGTGTAAAACCCCTGTCAGCTAAAATTTGGTCACCTGGTCTGTGACGAGAAGGGTCAATAAATCCTGACTTGCGCACCAGTTCATTGTCAGATACACGACCACCCCAACCTTGTGAAATAAACGATACACATCCTTGAGGTGTGCAACCTATTAAAAACTTAACAGTGTTATGCTTTTTGTAATTTGAATATGTACATGCACGAGCAAGAAGGTTCTTTGGCTGGTCAATGAAGATTTCAAAACAATCAATTATACAAGTGAGACGAGGAAATTTAGCCTTGAAGTGAGGAGGTATAATAGCTTGTGATGTCTCATGGTCTGGAGCTTTAATAAGAAAACCAAGTTTAGCATGCATCACATCTATCCACTGCCAGAATACTTTAATTATGGTTGTTGTTGAGAATCCAGATCTTTCTGCAATAAACTGAAATGGCATACCAAAACGAAGTTTAATGAGTGTTACAAAGAACTGATCGATAGGAGACATGGATGAGATATTCTTTGATACAGTGTTACAAAGAATGAAAGTTTGCAAATACATGAAGACAGAAAAGAAAACATCCCAGTTGAGTCCTGTGTGAAACTTGCATTTCAAATCATCACCAGTTACTGATGCTGCAGTAAGTCGGACCTCATCTAGTTTTTTTTTAAGTCTCTCTGCATTTTCTTGGGCCTCATCACGCTCTTTCCTCAAATTCTGCATTTCCTCCACATACCTTGCTCTCTCAGAATCCGACAAGGGAGCCTGAAGACATTGGCTGGTGACATCTTCATGACTGTTACCAGTATCACTGGAGGAGGTGGTAGTTACTGGCACAGAGGATGTTCTTCTGATCTTTGGCTGTGGCAAGTTGCAGCTGGCCTCACTTCTTCTCTTACAGGACTCGTATCTCTTTAGTTTCCTGGCTGAATGATCACTCAATCCGGATAGTCGATAAGCAAAAATTGTTGGAATGTAGTCTGGATGTTTTGGATCAGAATTTGGTCGACCTGAAAGTAATTAATAAAGATTCTTCTATTTATAGACAACTTTAACTGATAACTAATATTATTAATAATCATTTAGACTGTGCAGATGGTCAATTAAAAATATGGGCCATTAGTTTGATACCCAGGTGCATAGGGGTTAGTTTATACCAATATATGATCAATTTAATGGTTGTCAGTAGTTATATTGTCACCAAACCTTCCCCAACATTCTGGACCATACTGAAATCTGATTAAATTCCTGCTTTTAAGATAAACATGGAAACAAGATATGGATTTATTACATTTACAATTCTGAATATTTTTTTTATAATTCAAGCTTATTGAAAGGAAAAACAACATTCTTGGTCACTTAATGTTAGTCTATACTAAAAAATAGAATTATGTTACACTTACAGATAAACATTAACTCTACAGATATGATTAGATATGTTGCTTATATTTTTACCAGATATTAAGAATTAATACTCATCACTAAAACTGTCTTGCAAATTGGGGAATCCCCCTATTTTATTTAAGGCCCGGGGCCAGTATAAATGGTATGCCTATATTTTAAGCAGACATCAAGGGTTTAATACTAAACAGTAAAACGTTCTTGCAATGTGGGGAATCCCCCTATTTTATTTAAGGCCCGGGGCCAGTATACGTGGTATAATTATAAGGCCAATTAATGATCATATGAATTTTTATGTTTGTCAGCTGATCAAGACTTGGTCTCTAGCTTTGAATTTTTATAGTAGCATCTATGTAAGAGAAGTGAACTATATTACAGCACTATAGATAATAACGACTTACCTTGAATGAAATGTTTACCGCACAGTACTGCATGTTTTGATGGTTCCCATTTGGTCCCGTCAGGGTTACCCGTCTGACCGCTTGAATCCATTTGTCTCGTCGTTCCTGGGCCTTCGGAAACACGAGGAAAGAAAGTTTTGCCCCCACTTTCAAATTGTGACTCGTACAGTCGACAGCTACGCAAGATTTCGGCATTTTGAGAAAATAAAACAAACACTAAATAGTAAATATTGCTACTTGGGGCGTGACCTTGGCTGTAGAATAACGTGACAGAGGCTGCGCACGTGGTTTTGTTTTCACCGAGTTGCGTGAACCGGAAGTGACGGCGTGCCCGAGAATTGGAGCATCGATATTCATAAGTTTTTTTTTCTGCTACAGTGTAATGGTAGAATACAGATTATTTTAAAATTCCTTTGTGCTTTTAAAAGCATTTTTTTAGTATCAATCATGTATGGTCAAATTTCAGTGAAAGTCTTATAATTTAAAGGAAATTTAAATCATAATTAATATCAATGAACCTTACACCTGCATTTTTAAATCAGTATTAAAACGAAAATTTAGTCATTTAAGTTTAAATTTTGTATTTATAAATAATTTAATTTATAAGTATGGCATAAGGTTCTTATTGACCGCTCATATATGTATCCTTTTAAGGGAACTAAATTCATATACCAAGTGTGTTAAATATACTTGACGTACACATAGTGTTTACTACATGAAAATATTATGATATCAGCCAATATTTTATTCTTAAACAATTTAATTGCCTACTCCGGTGCACAAGTGAAAATAAGCTTTCAATAGTCAATGGGCACAGTCATTGGTGCAAAAACAAACACTGTGCGCCACAATGTTCAAGCGGTACAATGCAACTTTACAAAAAAACATTTTTCAAGCTTTAAACTGGGACTTCTTCTGTGATACTTTTTTAATTTTTCTTCTCCTGGTGTAGGACTTGTTATGCATGCACAAGATCAGACTTCTGTTCACACAGTGTTGTTATGATAAACAGACGTAAATACATGAACTGTGTCTACTAACAAACAGAACCATATAAACATAAAAAAAAAACAGGTGGATCTGAGTTAGTATGAGTCTGTGAGTAGGATGGTTTTGCTGAGAAATGTTTGTATTCTGTCAAAACTAACTTATAGTATGAGAAAATACACTTTTAATTTGATTTACAGATGACAACAGCAGGACCAAGTGTGGCTGTGATTGGAGGAGGGATTTCTGGGCTGGTTTGTGGTGCCAGGCTTCAGCAGCTTGGTATACGTAATGTTACTGTGTTTGACACAGGTAAACATCTCTCTTTTTCTTTCATTTTATTTTTTCCCTTTACATTCATAAAGCTTAAGGCATATTAATCATAGTAGTCAATACAGATTACAAACTCTAAGTGACCCATGGGTCATGACACTCAGCTGACAAATACAGACCATACATGACTGGAATAGATGTTTGGTCTCTTGATGATGCAATGAATACCAGTGTCTCAGAGTATGATCATCCAGTCCATACGAGAGGGTACAGTCTCAAAGCGAGACACTGTCTTAATGTTAGTAAAATTTGTATTGGAACGTAGCAGGTGCACAGCTAACCCACTCAGAACCTGTAACAGAGGGATTCTGCTAAATACTGATGGCATTTCATAATTTTCTTTGTAGGACGTAACAGCACAGGAGGGAGATGTTCAAGTCGCAGTGTTATGATAAATGGCAAACAGCACATCTTCGATCACTCTGCCCAGTATTTCACTGTCAGCCACCAAGGGTTTGCCAACATTGTATCATTCTTACACAAGAAAGGTGCAGTCAAAATATGGAAAGGACCCATTGGTCATGTAAACAAAAGTGGACAGTTCCACGAGGACAGGAAACTTTACCAAGCATTCATTGGTACAAATGGAATGGTTTCAATCCCAGAATGCCTTGCCTCTCTTGTAAATGTGAAGAGACCTGTGTGGGTAGCTAATGTGTCGTGGGAGGAATCTTGTAAGAAATGGAAAGTTGATCGCCATGGTTACTTTGATTATTTAGTAATTGCTCACAATGGGAAATGTGCAGATAAACTTATGTCCAACGCAGGGGCACCAGAAATTCACACGTTATTACGCACTAGATTCAGCGATACAGTAAATCCAAGGGATCAGCGCATGCATCTATGTTCACTTTGGGCACTTCTGGTTGCATTCCCAAAATCACTTGGACTGCCATACCAGGGAGTGCATGCTGATAATGATACTATATCCTGGATAGCAAATAACACAGCAAAGCTACAGCAACAGAACAGTAACCCTGCAGCGTCTGAGCTGGAATGCTGGACTATATTTAGCACCCGTAGGTTTGGTACCCAGCACAAAGTTAGTCAGGAAGCGATCCCTACGGGAAAATCTGAAGAAGTCACCAATCTAATGCTAAGAGCTTTTGCTAAAGTTACAAAACAAGCTTATGACAGTCTGAAACCTGTGTATACCCGGGTGCAGCTTTGGGGGGCTGCAGTGCCAATCAACACACTACAACATAAGGATGACTGTGTGTTTGATGGGCGCCACCATGTGGGCATATGTGGAGACTGGATTACGAGTCCTTGCCTCCAGGGAGCAGCAGTGAGTGGACTCGCTGTAGCAGAGAAGATCAAGGCTCACAGTGAAGGTGTGTAAATCAGAACCTGACCCCAGTTATACCTCATGTTTTACCCCAGTTATATCTCTTGTTTTATACTAAGGCCTTACTTATATAATGAAAAGTTTCTCGGACGAAGAAATGAAACGTGGTGGGGAGGAGGAGGGAAAATAAAAATAAATATAATTCAAAATTTAAAAAAATTAAAAGTGCCATTTTTTTCATATAAATTTTACAAATGATGAAATGAATTTATAGGAACTATATGTGCCCTTCTACAATATCAAGTGAACTAAAGTATTTTCTGTATCTGCAGGATATCCTCAATACTTTCTGGACGGGCATGTAAAAATGAACTTTTTAAAAAAAATGACTTTTCTACTGTTTAAATACATTTTTATCAATTTAAATTTTCAATTAATAAATGAATAATTTCCACTAAATTAACATTTTTAAAAAACCAGTCAGTCCACTTTCTTACTAAAACAGCTGGAAAGTTTAAAATGACCTGTACAGGAGACTGGTTGCAAAATTAACTGTTAATTTATATGGTCAGTGGAAATACAAAGCTCACAACAAATAAAGGAAAGTTCAGGCAAATGAAAATAGCCATGAAATATGCAATTCTAACAAACGCTCATTTAAGCAATATCAAGGTATATCAGGGTCACCAAGTCAGAAAATAAGCAAAGTCCTTTTTATTTAAAATATCACTGAAATCAGCTTTAAGATAGGATCTATCTGTTGTCAATCACTAAAAAAAGCCTTCAGAAACACAAAATAAAAAATACTATATAAAAAATCTGGTAAAAATATACCCATCAGAAATTTAATCAAATATATCAAATGAAGTAAAACTTTACCCCTCAGAAATGTAAACAATTGCAAGGTGAGAAAAAATCAAGCTAATATAAACAAATATATCAGACGTAAGTATATATTGATGAGCATCATTTCACAATGTTTTGCAACAAGGTTCGTACATCTGTCACTTGATAAACGCTTCGGAGCCCTAAAAAATAGCGGTATAACGTGCTAGCGGTATAAAACGTAGTATTTGCCACCCTGTAAACAACACACAGGTGCCCAGTGCTATTTTTAGCATTTTCAACGCGCGAGTATTTGATTGAGAGTTGAAGACTTATTTGCATATGACGAACGCGATTGGCGGAAAGAGACCCCGCCCAGCAGCCCTAGAAAGAGAGCCAATCAGAGATTCATAGTATACTACACGCATGCGCGTTAAGTTTCATTCATGAATGTGATTTCATGGCGGGAAATTGTCCATGTGCAACAATTCCTGTGCTCTCAAATGCGATGCTACAAGCATACATACAGCGATCGGTTATCCAAATTATCGAAAATAGCTGATTTCATCCAGAATTTCCATAATCACAACCTCGTAGTCACATGTTCGCAGCGATTTTAACGGAGAGATTTAAATAAGTCGACTTATTCCGCCTTCGGCCAAATGATTTCTTGTCTACAGAGGATTTTCCACTCGATGTCAAGAATGTCACAATAGTTCGATCGTGACCCTGCGTTTTGGTGGCATCCGAAACTTATCTCGGCAGAACCATTCAAAAGCCAGACTTTTGGGACACCTTGTGGAAAATATTAAAATCCCTGCTCATACAATATATTACAGTCAGTGCTCACCTTAAGTGTTTTCGAACGTAAGCGATCCATCAATACAAGTAGACCATAAAACTGAGATCGGGTAAGATCGTGATGAAATGTGAAAGTATGAAGGAGAACATTTGGACGGTTTAACTTGAGGAAGATCTCCGACGAAAATCATTTTATCTCCGCAGATCCTTTGATTTTAGATGATCATGAGAAAGACAAGGGAAATGTGTCACTAGCCATGGGCACGGCAAATGCGGTGACTTAAAAAACGACCGACTCTGGGTCGCATTTTGTAGGAGGTGACTGCGAGTTTACTTTTTTAGGGGATTTATATCACGACTCATGGACACATTTTATAACGACGGCAAAAAAATAACGACAGGGACACTGTTATATTTATTTTCCAAATTGTCACAACTTAGGGTCGGCGGGTCTGAGAAACGAAAAATTAAATAAGTATGGCCTAAATGTGGTTCATTGATGCTTTATCTGTACTTCAGCAGGACTTTGATTCTTGTACAGTCGAATCTGTCTGAAAGGCCACCTGCCTAATAAGACCACCTATCTGTAAAGACCACCATTGTGTAAATTGAAAACATTCCCATTGGTTATAACTGACCTGCCTGAAAAGACCAATTGTGAATAAAGACCACTTTTGGCCAGTCTGGGGCTGGGCTCATAACACAGGTTTCACTGTACTGGTAATTGGACTTGCTGAATGCTACCTTGTCAAAAAAGGACTTGCACAGAAATCAGAAACTGCTCCATGGTCTATATCATTTAATACCAATTTTGGTCCATACAAGGTCCCTTTAAAGAACAGTTTTACCTATTATAGATAGTACTGAATGGTGGAATGAAAATCCCTGGACTTTTGTTTTAACTAATCTTAGCTTAATTTGTTTAGCTTAACTTCCTGGTTCACCAATCAGCTATCACAATGGTCTCTATATTTCCCAAGTGGTTCGAATTTGTTGTAAAATCATGTTCGAAGAATGAAAGAAATAAAACGACCGATGATTGATTATTAATCTATAACTTTATGTTCCTTCTATTTTACCATGAAATTTGCTTTATAGACTTATACCTAAAATGTTGACCAAGCAACTTCAATCTGACTTTCCATCACACTGAAAGGTCAAGGTAGTAACTAAGTTGTTGACATTTAATCACCGCACAAGGTTCAGTTTTAATGCGTTTCACTACATTGGGTCCCATCTTACTTGTATCTCTGACTGGGTAAGAATATTTTTTTTGGTTTATGACTTCTTTGCATGTACATACATAATCATTTGCGATCGATTATACAGAATTTAATGATAATGAAATTGAATTGACCTAAATCATCTAGGAATTGGCACACCACTTATATTTCCTACATCTGTTTGTTCACAATTTAGTTCCTCCGGTATGGCTTGGTAGATTTTAAACACAGGCTCAAATTATCCAGTGCCAGCCTGGTAACATTTTGCACGTGACAACAGTTTTAACTGATTCTTGATGAGACATGCCCTTGATGAAATCCAATCATTGAAGAGACACTTAAACTGATATATTTTTTGTTTTTTCCAGGTCAACCATCAGACACCAGGTTAGATGCGAGGTTTACCGCAACAGCCACAGAAGCAATAGGAGACTTTCCAACTGATGCCAAGATGATATATAAGCCTGGCAGCTAGATACACACTGATGTAACATGCCATCATCCATAGACACTGTCTTCCCTACATTTATACTACATAACTAATAATGTAATTCCTATATGTTGGACTGTCAGGCTGTCATTTTATTCATTTTGGTTAGGTCATTAGTGGACTCTATTTATAATTCATTAATTAAAATGAACTGAATGCTTAAATTAAATAATTGCTGAAACAGTGCTTTATGAATGAATGAGTAAATCTTTTATTAACTAGAAATATGCATTCTAAGGATTGCAAGCCTCTGCCACAAGGGGAATCCCTATTGTGGGATGCTCCCAAACCATGTTTGCATTCACTTATTCAGCCAATATTACCAGGTTCATTCGTGCATAAGTGACTGTACATTTGTGAGTATTCCTTGAAGATGCCCTGAAAATTTCATGAGATTCAATTAAGGAGTGCATGAGATAGGTTGTTGAACAATCAAACACACAAACACAAACATGAACAGGGATGAAAACATACCCTCCTGGCAAAGGCAACAAATAACAACATACCCAGACTTGTGATACTTGAGAAGTTTATCACATGACAGATGCTTTAGAAACAACAGGTCAAGGCACACACAAGTGTTAGATAATGTGTATATAAATAAACAATAATAAATTACCAACTAGCAAAGAAATAGTATATTACAAACATACATGGGGAAAGACTATCACATGTAATCTGCAACATTCGGGTTCGCATTTACCCAGGGTAAAACCTATTTTACCCAATCCAGTGGGTAAAACCTGGGAAAAAGGTATTTTACCCAGGTTTTACTCATGTTTTACCCATGGTTTTACCCAGTTAATTACCCAGTTAAGTACCAAATTAATTTTTTCACAAGCTTTTCTGCTTATATATACATGAGGAGCCTACCTTAGTTTCTTCCTGGTAGGTAAGCAGTGATTATATACATACATTTTATGAATGTTGGTTGTAAGCCAAGTGGCTCTGACCACATCACCCCAGTCAAGAAGCTGCCATATGTGCAAAATACATCACTAATTAACAGGGATGTTTCATGCAGTTAATGAAACAGCTTCACACTGCTGTAGCTTTTTCTTGATCCATTGAACATGTTCTCAGTTCTTATGGACTTATCCACACTTAAATGCGCAACTGTTTGGGAAATGAGATATATGTTTTCTGTCACAGGCTGCTTCGAGGACTGCATGCATTTGACTATTAAATATGTGGCACTTGCTAGAAAATATATAAATATGCCATTCAGTCATTTTGCCTTAATTCGGTTTGTACTCAAGACAGCAAAGGCACACATTAATAACAAGAGATTGAATAGAATGCGAGTACTGTTAAGCCACTAGAAAAATTCCTTCTCTCTGCTCTGCAGAGTGGAGAGCCCTCTGAAACAAAATCAAAAGTCACAGCATATAAGACATCACAAACTTTAAAATTTAATAGAAGACACTATTACTTAACATTTAATAAAACACATTAAAGATTTGGAAACATCCAAAATTTTGTAATTACAACATAACATGTGAAATTATAGCTATCGAAAAGTGCAAGTAACAAAAATCATTAATTATAAATAGTAAGGGTGCATCAACTGAAATTTGTTTAAAAAAATTGTATATAAAATTATGACAATCAACACCACATCCATTGTAAATCTGATTAATTAAATATATTTCTGTTAAACTGACCAACTGGTGACTTAACAGTAAGTCTGGCAGTACTACTAATGTCATTATAAAAATGTTAAACAAGCCATCTAAAATCAAACTTTACAGAACATACATGTAATACATTAAGTGGCACACATCCAACTTAGTATGATTAGTGTGGGAAGAGCACATTCTGTGTTAATATGCTTCTCAACATGAAAAATGTACATATTTTGTTTTGGAAGAGCACACTGTATAGATACTCTTGTCTTCATGTGAATGTGTGAGACATTATGAAACAGTTTACTTATTTTCCTAAAATGTTAAGAGACCAATTTAGGTGAAAGATGTATGAACTGGATTTGATATCAATAACATCCCCTATCCAAATTATCTTAATTTCAGGAAATATTATCTAAATATTCTTTGTATTCCTTTGTTTATTAGCTTTTAAAAAGTGATTGCATCTTGTTCTTTTCCCATAAATTGATCAATACAATAATCCAAAATAAGTATGTTCAATAACAGCTTAACAAAATGTTTCTTTTTTTTTCTGAGGAAATGTATTTTCCTTTACAAATACACCTTGCAGCCCTAAAACTAGTCTAGGATACATGTACATGATGATCTAAAGAACCTGAGTGAATTCAGGGTTTGAATTTAAAACGCCCAATACAGGTATTAATATTGTTTTATCTCTAGGCATTTCCCCATATACTTACAACTTAAGGCACATGCAAATGTAATTTTCCAGCTTGGGATTATTAAAATATATCATATCTCATTTTAGATTGATACTTGTGACCTAAGAAACATGCTCAAAACAATAGCAGAATATAATAAAAAAATATGAACACTAGTAGAAAAAGACTGAATCCTGTGGGTATACTTATTGCGTAGTAATATCTCAAAACAATAATGCATTGGTGGCATAGCTACCTTTAAACCTGTGACTTAACATGCAGTCTGTAACAAATGTACAAATATATGTTAAAAGTAAACAATTATAAATATGGAATTCCATATTTTGCCCATAAAACGTATTTTACCTTATGGCAGTTTTACATATGTTCAATGAAGGAGACACTGCAATAGCTAAATGCAGCATTTGCTAGCCTAGCAAGCTAGTGTCAGCAGCAAACCAAGTTACACAGGAGAAGTTTCACATGAATTTAACTCAACTCATACAAACACAAATACATATCACATAGTGAAGCAGAGAGTGAAAACTGCAGACAGCTAGTAACAGTAGAGTAATTTTAATTTATTTTAACAAAAAACTAATATATGACTAAAAATCTAGGAAACTGTGCCTGATAACCTCAGAAAAGTAATCATAATCATGTATAATTGCAAAGATTAAAATTTACATATTTTTCTTACTGAAAACTCATAAAAAAGTAAAATGTGAATATCAGTTGGAGGGTGATTTTGCAGGTATACATAGAAGCTCACATTAACACGATGGTATGAAGACCAAAATAACTTCTATTGAAACTTATTCTCACTGTGATTGATTTTCTAATATTTTTAAATTATTGACATTTTACCCAAAGAATCAACTTATCCTAATGATAAAATACTCCAAAAATAATAAGCCATTGTCTAGCTGACAGTCAATATATATTAATCATGACAATTTTGTACCTTCGACAATATCTAATCTTGTTGTGACATAGAGGTGTACCAAGGATTTACAGAAATCGGGGGGGGGGGGGGGGGGGGGGGGGGGGGGGAGGGCAGACATTTTAAGAATTAATGAGAGAACATTATATTAACAAGGAAGTAATATAATGAGGTCATATGATGTAAACATGACTGATATTTTCTTGTTTTTAGGATAATTTTAATACTGTAATTTTCTTAGCAGATATTTAGTTTCAGGAAAAGTTTTCCTTAATATTACAGCACACATGCAAAGTAAGATGGGGGGGGGGGGGGAATGGCACGGCTACCTGAAGGACCACCCTGGCTACACCTCTGGTGCAGGTGTTAATCAAAATTATATAAAAACAACAGAGATAGATGAGACAGTGATGCCAGCAATGATCAAATACTTATTACTGTGCTGTGAGCTGATGGCAACGAGTTATAGGTAGTGTGAACTGTCCAGTTATCTGCGCATGCTATAGTCTTTAATAATAATAATAATAATTATAATAATAAGTCAAAGGTCTAACATTTTAACTTTACGAATTAAACATACAGTGCTCAGTCTTAATGATGTATAGCTGGTTGAACCATGCAAGGCAGGTATTAAATAAGATATGGATCTGTGATATAAAAATATACAAAAATACAGTAATAGATGCTTTACCAGTAAAATATTCATGTAAATTTGTTAAAACATAGGAACACAATGTATAGCAGGTGAGAGTTTAGACAAATAGTCTTACTGTTGTTAATATAACAACTTATTCAAAAGGTATCACAGCCAGTGTGATGTTCTCATGATGGACAACCCATGAATATTTCTGCATAATGCTTTGATACCAGCCATAGTTATTCTAGCACAATATCACAGTTACCATGTCTGTAGATGAGACACTGTTAACACTGATAACAGCTTGTGAAATATCTTTCACATTTTGTACCAGGTTTGCAGTTTCAATTGTTCTAAAGGACAATATGATCCAATATACACATTAACCCTCTCTCAAAAACGTTTTACAGAACAAAATAAAATATTCATACAAAATTCTGTGAAAGCTGAGTAAATATTCTGTATTTAAGTAATTGCACTTACTTGTAACCTATTTTATCATTAATTTTTTGTTATCTTTATGTATAAATTACTATTAAACTATGGTCTCCAGATATGAAATACACTGATGAAGCCACTGAACTGTCTTCTCTAGATGGGTGGAAGGGTGCTCCAACATTACCTGTTCCACAAAAGTCAGGAGGCCTTTGTACCGCTCCAACACATCAAATCGACAAACAATCTGTAATTTGCGTAGACACACGGGACATAGATAGAATGGCTGGTTTATGGCCTCCTCCAATGAGGAGCTCTCATTCATAAGACACTGGAAAAAGGCACAGTGGTTCATGCCAAACATGTGACAGCTCTCATGGCTCAATACCTGGAAAATAAGAATGATTTGGTACAGTATAAATTACAAAAGAGTATGAAATTTTGTATGAAATAAAAATATCATGATTTTCAAATCTTCAAACAAAGAAATATAAATTTACTTTATTAAAATCACAATGCTTTTAAAATATTCAGAGTTACCAAATTTATTATTAAATTATTAAATAATTTACTGGGCATTACACCAAGACATGTATTTGAAATGAGGGCTGAGTTAAGAACCTTATGAGATCTTATGTTCACAAAAATGTAAAGTATAAAGGTACAGGCCAAGCTGGGCTTTTAGGTGCATTATATATTGTGTTTACATAGAGACCCAATTTGATTGTTCACAACCTCATCAGATGACAGTACAACCTATTTACAATTGGCCGAGTGCACAGGAAATACAGCCAGACTTGTTTTGCTTCACAAATGCAAACAGGGTAATTTTTCTGTGAACTGGCCAATGCTCACTGCATTATATCGTAGCCTGCTCAGGTGATACATGACCTTCATATACATACCCTGCTGGCTGAGACAAATGTTCGGCATTCAAAGTCACACAAGTAAAGTTTTGTTTCCTGTCCATTGCACTTATTGTAAATTGATTGCACACAACTAGTCTAAGCCGAGTGGTGTCAATGATTATGTAAAAACGAAGGCTCAAGTGTACCAGGTGCTAATCTAGAGTGAGCTTTATTGGACCTGTGCACAGGAAAACTTGACCAAAAATATGTTAGATCTATATAAATTACATAAATATTTATAATAATAAGAGGTATTAAATAATCCTTCTGGATTATAAATGAGGAACATTTTGCTAACTTTTCAGTATTTATGATAACTTTTGGCAATTTTTTCCTTACTTTCCACAACCTTTCCGCATTTTTGGCAATTATCAGGACCCATGCAGTAGTTCGGGTATAAGACATTCATACTCGAGACCAGGACAACTGGACACCTTATGTAACATTAGATAAGTGTAACAGAGCAACAAACCTTTATCATTCTCCAAACCAGATTTGAGTCCAAGGCATCTAGGGGTGGAGGAGTCTGGCCATCCTTGTACAGTTTCGGTTCAAACCTCCCAAAACTGAACACCCCACTGCGGAACTGAGCATTTGCTTCACCCAGCACGAAATTCCACTCCTCACTTGGATACAGGTCAGTCCATGTGATACCCAGTATGCAGTAGGCATGCCGTGGGATACGTTTATTTAAATATTTATACAAATCTTTAACCAAGAGTTGTTTCTGTCCAGTGACTTTGTGAGTGCGTGTAGTGATATTCCATTTTTCTTGGTGTATATCAATACCTGGAAGGAGTCTGACATCATAGCCACTGAAGAACACTTCTGCAAAGTTTTTGAGAAATTCGAAAAAACCCGTGACCTGTCCATATTTGAATGCATGTATAAAGTTCGGGAACTGCTCCAGAGGCTGGATATACATCACTTTCCGTTTCTTCATTTTTGACAAGTGGAACCCAAGAGACAAAGATGCCCGCCACATATTTACTGTCTGGGGCACACATTTTTCCTTGGACGCTACTTTAAATAACACTCTTTCATCATCACCTTCATATTCATGGCTATGATCACCCTCTGTCTCACTGCATTCAGGGTTTCCTCTGGTTGACTCTGCGCATGCTGACTGGGAGTTCAGTTTCCTTGGATATCTCCCATTTTCTCTTATTGCTCTGGCATATGACAAAGAAAGCTTGAAAAGCTCTTGTTCACAAGGAGGAAGCTTCTTTGTAGAGCCTATCATTTGATGGACCTGGCTCTCCTCCCACGTTCTTCCTCGCCAGCAAGCCATCCTGCATCATCATTTGTGTAGTACCTGAAACAGAAAACATGATCATTTAATGATTACAGTACAGCCAAGCCCGCTTATTGTCATGTCGGTGGTGCATGCATAAATTATGATAATAGCCGGGATGTGACATGTGGGCTTCAACATTGATGTCCTTTTGAGTCATAGAACTAGAAGATGCATTATGTATCAAATGTTTTTAATAATTTGTCAATAGAAAGGAAACAGAAAGGTTTCTGAATATTTTTATTCCGGATATCATTTTAATGACTCAAACTTTCATGATCATCTTTATGATAAGACTGTTTTGGGAGTAAGCATTGTCATGCCATTGTCAACTTTCTGAACTTTCGCCGCGATTGAGGTTTTGAACCGCCATCTTTTCGTGGACCCTTAAAGGGGATTTCTGGTCGTACGCAATGTTTAGAGCTCGTGCTTAATAAATTCTCGGCAAAATGTCACCGAGGTTTATACCACGGCCTTTCAAAGGCCAGGAGTTCAACATGTATGATATGTGATCGCAAACACCCTTGTTTACGTACGAAGATCTGGTTTACCATGGTATCTTCAGACATTGATTAGCTAAGTTACGGGGAGTGACCTGCATGCATCACTGCACTTGCCTGTTGCACACAGCTGAGAAGTTAGTGAGAATTGGTCTCCATGTGTGCTTGCCACCAGAAACTTGACTTAAAACTAGAATATGGGTAGTGGACAAGCGACTACATGTATTTGCCGAAAATCAGAGTGATATGGGTGAAGTAAGGCATGGATTGAGTGGTAAGGGGAAACAGAGTGAGATGTGGTGTATATTAACATGGATGTCTGCCATGTAAACATGATTGCAAGTGGTGCCACCTGTCATTTGAACAAGAAAGCGATCTTAAATGTGTGCACCTGTTAAATTTCAGGCTTCTAAGTCAAACCAGTCCTGAGATATGAGTTATTTTAGTCCAAGGCAGTCAAACAGATGGACACGGTGCAAAAATGGTTGCAGGTAGCACCACCAGTTTTGTGTCTGATGAAAGGCTAGGCAAGATCTAAACACATGAATGCAAAGATTTCAGGCTGATATGTAAAACCAGTGCTGAGATATAAGCATGGATGTCTGGAGGTTAAACATGATTGTAGGTGGCTCCACCTGTCATATAAACGAGAACTTTATCGGAGATGTATACACATGCAAAATTTCAGGCTGATAAGTCAAACTTGAAATTTAACTCCCAAGATATGAGTGATTTTAACCCAAGGCAGACAAACAGATTGACACTGTGCAAACATGGTTGTAGGTGGCGCCACCTGTTAAGTGTATGACATCAAGCTATCCAAGAGCTACACTCGTGCAAAATTTCAGCCCAATTGGTAAAAAAGAGTCCCAAGATATGTGGGTTTTTGTGCGAAAAAACAGACACACAGATGGATGCTGTGCAGAGAGGAAAGGTCAGAGGTCGACCCAAAACATGGGTGCAAAAAGACCTAAACATAATTCAAATTTCATAAAATTCCACCCAGTGGTTACAGAGGAGTTCTCCATAAACCTACGTGGCGGTGGAAGCAGCGGGTTGAAAACATAGTATCCGCAAAACTTGGTTTTGGTTTATACAATAATCTGATACTGAGTTTAGAAAGCCCACAAAAAATTCACTTTCATGATAAACACATGAAAGTGAAGGTAAAATACAGCCTAATTAAGGTACCTAAAGTCAACCGTCATTACTGCTTTATCTAGACTCAGTTGTGGCTCTGTTTAAAAAAACAGAGCCACAGGTCCCTGCCTTCATTTATCTAGCGGACAGTCCCGCATGCAGGTGACAACGCTGTACCCACTTGGGTACATTCAGCCTGTGGTTAAGCCCGGGGTGATTGGCTGGTAATTGGTTCAGGCTAGCCCCTGTGCATTGCACATGTTACATCATCACTTCCAAGGTACTGGCCTACCGGGCAGCCGCCCAGCTGAAATGTGATACATGGGCCTGGCCAGCAGAAACAGTCCAGTATGTTACCTTGGTAACAACGCTGACTGTAGGCATGCAGTGGTCTGTGTATGGTGTGTGTGCCCTGGTCCAGTTACAGGACACTCACACCATGCACAAGTGATAATGTAACACATGCATGTACTGCTTGATACAATCACACAGGGGCACTGGGATAGGCACCCAACATCAGGTGTAGCCCTCTCACTGTCCGCTAGATAAATGAAGGCAGGTACCTGTGGCTCTGTGTTTACAACAGAGCTACAACTGGGTCTACTGCTTTATCCTACATTTTAGTCATCTACTTGAGAAGATTCTACACCATCCACAAGCGGTGGTGCCAATCAGGCGTGATTATGGAGTCATGCAGTCTTGAAAGTTGATGCTGGAGCTGAAGTATATGTAACCATGGCAACCATAGTGTATAAATACCAAATGGCAAATCAAACGACAAAAGATATCCATGGCCATCATCTTTGAGAAAAGTGGGTCTTCCCGAGTCTTTTTTCTGCCAAGATTGAAATTCCCTCAATAAAACCAGACTGGCTGAACAGTGGCCTGGTGGCAAGGTACTACTACTAAAATGTTATTTGAGGATCCGCTATTATCGCTCACTGCAGATATCGTATTCGGTGCACGTCAAATACAGTGTTCCATAAATTTCAAGTAATGAATATTTTTTCAGGAAATAGTAAGCATTCATAAAATGACTACTCGATGACATTCTTTCTATATAAAGATACGTGCGATATACAAGTTACCTTTTCTGTTTGAGATGGCAGGAGGCCACATATCCGGCCTTGACCTCACGGGATCATTCGCATAACAAATTTCGATAAATATTGATAATTGCAAAACACGACACTTTTTTCACAATGTCTATTTATTTCATTGAATGAAGTCCACAAGACGATTTACTCTCTCACCTAAATAATTTTAAGCATTATTAAAAAAGGGAAATTGTTTTACCAGCCAGTCCCTCACTAAACATCACGGGAGGAGGAACCATCACAAGCACAGGGCTTCCTTTCTGACCAGGCCGGTCTACAAATATACGCCGGTAATGTATCACGTCAACAAGCACAAGACGTCTGTGTCATAAATTTAATCAAAAAACGACACATGGGGTTCTGCCACTGCACAAACTGATACAAAATTAATGAATGTGGGGGCACATGATCAGCTGTCACTGCAGACAGTGGAGAGAATTGTCTGTACACAGACTGTAGGTGCCCAATTCTGTTCTGCAGGTTTGCTTACACTTGTTAAAAATAGGTGTAAATTTGCTCCCTCCTTTATAACTGCTTCATAGACCTATTGTGACATTAAGAATATTTATATGTAGCCTTGTATGCGTTGCCAGCAAAACGGAGGAGCCCAGCGAAGAGTGTCCATATAGCCAGTGTTATTACATTTTGTTTTGAGAGACGGCATACCAGCCAAGCACACTACTGCAGAGGCTACTGGCTCAGATAGACACAGAGTGCTGTGCACACGACTTTCTGGTTTACTAGACTCCGTTCCGTTCTATTCCTGCCTCCACTTCTGCTCTTTTCTGGCTGTAGTCTGTTTGAAAAAAAGCCTTACTTTGTTTGAAGTAAGCATAAACTTCCGTCATGATGCCAGGGGTTGTTTTGTTTAGGTGAGAAGCTACTGCATGGCTAACCCAGCCTGTATGTCTGTATATGAAAATGGTGACCATCATATTGGAATGATGTAACTGTGAAATCCAGCGCTTTGTGTAAAATTTACTGATGATATATCACATGTCGCTGTGTTCAGCAGGCCCAGTTAGACCTCTCAAGAATATACAAATGTACATTTTGTACTGCTTGACCTGCAGGGCGCACCTTGTGGGTCAAGCAGTCCAAATTGTAGCTGTAAATATACACCCAAAATGAAAAGCCTTATTATTTAAAATTGACACTATTCCTAATGCTTATTTATATCTCCTGTATATCTTTGAGAATCATTCATCAATGCACAAGCATTAAACCAATCGTGTTGCACATTTGGGAACCATTTTATTGGAGTTTATCTCCGAGACAATGTCACCCTGACTATGCGTTCCTGTGGTACAAGGAGTTAATATATTGTTACTTGTAATAAACGCAGGCAGAACTCTGTCACAGGAGGCCATGCAGGCATCACGGCTCTAGCACAAACTATTTTTAACAAATGAAAGATCAGGGTTGGCAAGTTTAGCTAGACAGGGTATAACCATAGGTTATAGGATAACCTGGTTAAAACTGCCAAACCTTAGGCAGGTTTCAGGCCCCAAGAATGCCTAAAACTATTTTTTTCTAAATTTATGACCTATAAAATAATAATACTACCAAATGACTAGGGTGATGAAATCTCTAGGCTTTTCTGAGCTGCTAGAAGGTTTCAAGTATTAGTAATGCATAATATCCTGTTGACTTGAATCATGCAGTCTTCTAAGAGCCTGTATAGGTGTTTGAAACCATGTTGGTGGCATATGGTATCATAGGCCAATGTAATATACAGTCCTGCTAACTGGAATGATGTAATAAAGCCTCTAGTAGCCTTCCAGGAAGGCTGGGTATCAGAGGGGGAGGTCATGCTTGATTAGATTGAGTACTATTTATCAGGGTGATGTGGTCATAACTCATAAGACCCCACTGTGGTCATATCCCACTACCGTTTTCTATAGTAGATGTTCATGTGAACTTTCATACATGACTAGGATGCAAGTTTTAAAAAATTAAGTTTCATTGGCTGAATCAATATTGAGCAGTTTGTGGCCAGCTCACTGAAACATGGGTCACACAAATGCCATGCAACGGTTTTGATGCATTCTTGTCTGCTTCATAAATCATACTTCAAGCCTCTGTCTTTGTTTGAATAAAACAATATATGTAAAACAGAGGCACAGCTGGATCTACACAGGCATGGAAAGAGCTAGGTACCAGTCTATATAGTTGATTTTCAGCAGCATTTATATCCAAATAAATTCCAAATGTTATTCATTGCCTCCCGTAAACAAAACCATTCATATTATAAAGTTCATTGAACATTATGAGTAAAATATTCAGACACAATCAGGCCAACAGAACAACAAGGGTGACAGTATAACCTTCCTTTGCAGGAGAATGAGCTATTTGCTTATTAGTTGTAAACCTGTATAGATAAGGAATATTGAAGCAGGTGTTGGTGATGAATAAAATTAATAGTTGAAATGAATGAATGAATGAATAAATATTTTATTCAGAAAATATAAGGCCTCAGGCCCATAATTCCATAAGTATCTGCATAATACAATCGCAATAAATAAAATAAATATGAATAACAAAGTTTTAACAAATAATTTTAAATACATGCATTCCAAAATATCAACTAATGTAATTAGTCACCAAGAGGTAATTTCTGTAATATACAATATGTATACATATAATGTTTGTATGCATAAACATTCAAGTATCCAGATCTTAAATCAAGTTTTTGGCACTCTCTTTGTTTAATCTTTCATTCAAAGACCAACATCAAACAAGGCTGCCTGCAGAGAGTCTTCTTCGTCAGCTTACATAGTGGAACTCAACAAGTCCAAATGGAACATTTTATAAATAAAATATAATAGTCCTGTTCTAACCTTGATCTATTAAACAGAAAAAACACACGGTGATATTAATATTTACCAATTTATTGTAATGCCTTCTTTAAAATAGATTTTAGTAAAGTTTACAGTAATTTCAAATAAGGATCATTTTGAAAACTCACAGTACTTAAATATTGACTTATACTTGATAATTTCTTCTTTTAAAAGCACAATATAAAAAAGCTACATGATAATTAATAAAAGTAAGATTATTTAAGACATAAGTGATATAGAAGAAAATTTACCTAATTTGAAAAGAGAACTGTCTTTCAGATCATTATATAATAGACAATTAGGAAATGATATTCAGTTTCAGCTGAACTTTCACCATGTTTTTAAACAGTAAGTAAAATTTCTCTCAGTCCAGTGAGTGTTATTATTTTTTCCTTTTTCAATTTGCAAATTATGTGATGAACATCTAAACTGGATTTATGATTATTATTTTTGTAGCATTCAAATACATTTCCATTGTTAAGAGTGATTTGAACACTGAGTATGTTTGTAAACATTTATATTTTGAAATGTGATTTGACCATTCTTGCAAATAAATGCCCTTAGTGTTTGGTGTAACTCTAAAAGAAACAATTGTGTATCCCCTAATTCTTGCAATATCCAATGAATCAAAGCCCAATGAAAATAGTAAATTTTTTATTTTTGTTGCCTAAGTTTTCCTTTCCAGTTCATCAAGTTGTAATATGAGATTTTGAAATGTTTTAAATTCAGTATTTCATGATTATTATTTAAATTTTTTTAGGTCAACTTGGTTTGAAGAAAGATGGCATCTTTATTTGAACAGTATGAGCAGGCAGCTACTCGCACAACTACAGGACAGAGGCGGCCCATTCAGGGACCAGTAAGTTTAAATATTTTGCATATATTAATCTGAGAAACACAATAAGCTGTGTTGGCCTGCAGTATGTAAAAAGCATGCATAAAATTAATTTTATGCCAATTTATTGTCAATTCAGATGTATTTACCAGCATGCAGGTAAATGGAATTCTTGGTAGAGAATTCTCTCTCCACAAAAAGTGTAGGTTCCTTGTAACCTTGTTACTATGTGCATGACCTGAATTATTTTTGGATCACTTGCAGTCCCCTGTCAGAGGTTCGTGGAATCATACATTACACAATATTTTAATGCCTGTAGATGAATACCCTGCACAAATTTATAATTTGTTTGTATGGCTGACATCTACCACTTGTTATGCATTGCTATACATTTGTGAATTTTAAAACTATTGCTCTTTTTCACAGACCAATAAGTTTTATTTTAAGGGAGATTATGTTACCTTTAAATTATGAGGGTGAAAACTACATTATCATGTGTAAGTTTGACTAAAGGGTAAAGCTACATTTTATAATAATATTGTAGTATTATTGTATCGCCAGACATAGTCTGGAGATACTATGGTTTAGGCACGGTCGCGCCGCCGCCGCCGCCGCAGAGATTTCTTTTGGACACAATAACTCAAAAAATATTTCACGGATCTTTACCAAACTTGGTATATGTATAGATATGGGTGAGAGGACGACGCCTATTTAAAATGAGGTCATGACCTCAACTAGGAGAGTGACCCTGACCTTGAATAGGTTCAATTTTGGGGAAAATCACACAAATTCTTAAATATCTCAAGAAAACTTGCATGGATTGATCCCAAAATCAAGTTGATCGAAGATCATGGATAGGGTTGTCATGTTCCAGAAACTGGTGGCGCCACCTATTATTCTTTACTTGTTTTCATGCCGTTTAATATCCCTAAAATTGCTACTTGACAGTACTGTGAGCATTATAAGTCAAAAACTAATGGACAAATTTCTTTCATATTATGCATATACATGGATATGGGTTATAGGATAATGTTTATTTGAATAGGGGTTATGACCTTTCCAATGAGTGGCCTTGACCTTAAATATTGCCATATATTGTGAAAAATCACACAAAATCATTAATTTCTCAATAAGGGATGCATGCATTGGTCCAAAAATCAACTTGACCCAAGATCTTGGATAGTGATGTCATGTACCGGAAACAGGTGGCGCCACCTGTTATTCTTTTACTTGTTTTCGTGCCGTTTAATACCCCATCATTGCCACTTAACAGTACATTTATAACCTGTGAGCATTATAAGTCAAAAACTAATGGACAGATTTCTTTCATATTATGCATATACATAGACATGGGTTATGGGATGATGTATATATAAATTGGGGTCATGACCTTTCCTATAAGTGGCCTTGACCTTGAATATTGCCATATATGGTGAAAATTACACACAAAATCATTAATATCTCAATAAGGGATGCATGCATTGGTCCAAAAATCAACATGTTCGAAGATCTTGGAAAGTATTGTCATGTACCGGAAACAGGTGGCGCCACCTGTTATTCTTTTACTTGTTTTGTGCCATTTAATACCCCATCTTTGCCATTTATCAGTACTATGAGCATTATAAGTCAAAAACTAATGGACAAATTTCTTTCATATTATGCATATACATGGATATGGGTTATAGGATAATGTTTATTTGAATAGGGGTCATGACCTTTCCAATGAGTGGCCTTGACCTTGAATATTGCCATATATGGTGAAAATCACACAAAATCATTAATTTCTCAATAAGGGATGCATTGATTGGTCCAAAAATCAACTTGAACGAAGATCTTGGATAGTGTTGTCTTGTACGGGAAACAGGTGGTGCCACCTGTTATTCTTTTACTTGTTTTCGTGCCGTTTAATACCCCATCATTGCCACTTAACAGTACTGTGAGCATTATAAGTCAAAAACTAATGGACAGATTTCTTGCATATACATAGACATGGGATAGGGGATGATGTATATTGAAATTTGGATCATGACCTTTTCTATGAGAATGACCTTTTCTATGAGTGTGGTCTGATATTAATTGTTGCTGAAGATGGGGGGCCATTTCTTAAAGGGGGGGGGGATTAATTGTCTGGAGATACTATGGCACCTGCGGTGCCAAGAAATATCTAGTTCCTTGTATAGGATAATAATATTTTTTTATTATCAAGTATTCATATCCACTATGGTGACTTTTCATCATTTGCTATTGCATTCTTCATGAAAAAATTGAACTAGCCAGTAAACATGATATGACCTCCAAATTAAAGAAGCTGATGAAACAGATCAGTTATTTTATAGTTTTGTCTTTTTTTGTATGTCTTTCTTTTGATTTCATATTTTAAAAATATCTGCAAATACAATTACACATAGATATTTGCACATAAGTCATACATCGTATGCTGTGTAATAATAATCATTTTCAGTGGCGTGCATCTTTCATCTTTAATTCCAGGTTTCAACAGGATTTATTAATGCAAGACTCGAAGATGACTACCCAATATTCAATAAGCAGAAAATCAATTTCAGGTATGGTTTAAGTCACTACTCAGTGTTTTATGTGTACAGGTATTGGTAACTTCTAGTATTGACTCTCTGCCATTTTTTTTGCAGCAAATATTATTCCTGTTTTCAATGCTGTACCTTTCTAAGACGGAAGAAAGCTGCCACATTTTTCTCTGTCTAACCTCTGCCTGGTATGATAGCTGTTGATGAACTTTGGCACCAGATGGCAAAACAGCTTGCTCTGATATATCTTTTTTCTGCAATATTAATTGCTGGCAAGGAAACATATTCTGAACAGTAAACACAATTGTTTTTATAACAAAATTGTAAAATGCAAAATGTATATTTCCCATAGGCACATTAACATGGGAATCTCTCCTGCAAAACAAACTCACTTTTTTCAAAATGCTGATGCTGAGGTGTTCAATTCAATACTTTTCCTAATGAGGTTAACTGGGTGCAGCCATATTTACTAATGCAGCTGATAGGTTCAGCCAGTCAAAGTGCATCTGATACAAGCTCATCTCTCACATCTTTCACATTCTGATTGGTTCAACAACCTTGGTTCATTCCAACCTCTCATTACAAAATCAAGGAAATGACCAAAACAAATAGTGCTTTGCAAAAACATTGTATATTTTAAGGGATGTAATCAGCAGCAATAGTATACCTATTCTTTTACACTATCAATTCACTTTTGCTTTAAACCAAAGTGTCCAAGCAAAACCATCTCAGCAGATGGTCTCAGTACCTCCCTTTGAGCTGTTTAACATCTTGTTATGGCTTTTGCATGTTAGTAAACACAGTCCACCTGTGTGTTCACAATAACAAGGCCATGTGACCAGAGATTGGATTTTGTGCATGCGCAAAAATCCCAAACAAAGAGTAGTCCCAAACTATACCATACATGGAACTTCATTTACTCTGATATATCTCTGCTGGATGGACATGGTGGTCCATAGGTGAAATGTAAATATATTGTTGAAGCTATCACAACAAATTTGTACAACTCAGTCGAAATAATACAGGTAGCAGAGGTATTGTTCAGGGTCCTGAGCCAGAGTCATGAGATGTTTCAACCAGCGGGAACTTGTATTTCACATTTGGGGCCAAGTCAGGGTATCTCATGATTGACAGGTGTTGTGGCCCAGAGAGGCACACAGCCCCATGAGCTGTGTTTATGTTGATTGCCTGTGAACATGCCTAGTCCACTTTTTAGCGAACCTGTGAGCTTATGTGATGGTGCAACTTAGCGTCTGTGCGTCATGCGTCATCTGTATGTAAACCATAGCTATCTCAAAAATGGCAGGAGGTAGCATCACCAATTTTTTTGCAAAAAAATCTGTCGTCTGAAAAACTCTGTCAGATTTTGTTTATTAGCTCAGCTGACTGAAAGTCATCTGAGCTATAGCGATCACTCTTTGTCCGTCGTCCGTCTGTCTGTCAGTCTGTCTGTCGGTTAACCAGGCACAAATCGTAACCGCTAGAACTGGAATCTTCTTACTTGACATCCTGGGAGGTCCATGAAAAATCTCCTTGGAAACCAGAAATTAGGTCTCTGTTACCCATATCCTTCGAGCTATGGGGCCCCAAAGTACCCCCCAGAAAAGTCCAAAATTTCATACAAAAACTTCAATATCTCATTAACTACTTGACTGATGGTC
Organism: Sipunculus nudus; assembly: GCA_026874595.1. Lineage (NCBI taxonomy): Eukaryota > Metazoa > Annelida > Sipuncula > Golfingiida > Sipunculidae > Sipunculus > Sipunculus nudus. The sequence goes on from CM049319.1 coordinate 19,475,874, forward strand.
ATGATTTTTGGCATACATATTGATCATGAGAGGTTCCATCAGTTCCTGAAGACTGGTGGCGCCACCTGTATTTTTCGATTTTTTACAAATTTTTTTCTCTATTTTTGAGACCTTTAAAAATGTGAACATCTGTTAACAAGGCACAAATCGTTATGACTGGACTTAGAATCTTCATTCTCGACACATTGAGAGACCTATGAAAAGTCTCCATGGAAACCAGAAATTAGGTCTCTGTTACCCATATCCTTCCAGCTATGGGGCCCCAAACTACCCCCCAGAAAAGTAAAAAATTTCAAACAAAACTTCAATATCTCATTAAATACTTGACTGATGGTCATGATTTTTGTCATACATATTGATCATGAGATGTTCCATCACTTCCTGCAGACTGGTGGCGCCACCTGTATCGTTCAATTTTTTACGATTTTTTTTCTCTATTTTTGAGACCTTTCAAAATGTAAACATCTGTTAACAAGGCACAAATCATAAAGACTGGACCTAGAATCTTCATTCTTGACACACTGAGAGACCTATAAAAAGTCTCCATGGAAACCAGAAATTAGGTCTCTGTTACCCATATTCTTCGAGCTATGGAGCCCCAAAGTACCCCCAAGAAATGTAAAAAATTTAATACAAAAACTTCAATATCTCATTAACTACTTGACTGATGGTCATGATTTGTGGCATAACTATTGATCATGAGATGTGTCATCACTTCATGCAGACTGGTGGTGCCACCTTTATTGTTCGATTTTTTACGATTTTTTCCTCTATTTTTGAGACCTGTAAGGATGCTGTCATCTGTTAGCATGGCACAAATCTTAATGACTGGACCTAGAATCTTCATTCTTGACACACTGAGAGGTCCATGAAAAATATCCTTGGAAACCAGAAATTAGGTCTCTGTTAACCATATCCTTCGAGCTAGGGGGCCCCAAAGTACCCCCCCCCCCCCCCCAGAGTAGTCAAAAATTTCATACAAAAACTTCAATATCTCAATAACTACATCACTGATGGTCATGATTTTTGGCATACATATTGATTATGAAATGTTCCATCAGTTCCTGCAGACTTGTGGCGCCACCTGTATTTTTCGATTTTTTACGATTTTTTCCTCTATTTTTGAGACCTTTAAGGATGCTGTCATCTGTTAACGTGGCACAAATCATAACGACTGGACCTAGAATCTTCATTCTTGACACACTGAGAGACCTATGAAAAGTCTCCATGGAAACCAAAATTAGGTCTCTGTTACCCATATTCTTAGAGCTATGGAGCCGTAAAGTACCCCCAAGAAAAGTAAAAAATTTCATACAAAAACTTCAATATCTCATTAACTACTTGAATGATGGTCATGATTTGTTGCATAACTATTGATCATGAGATGTGTCATCTGTTCCTGCAGACTGGTGGCGCCACCTGTATCGTTTGATTTTTTACAATTTTTTCCTCTATTTTTGAGACCTTTAAGGATGCTGTCATCTGTTAGCATGGCACAAATAGTAACGACTGGACCTAGAATCTTCATTCTCAACACACTAGAAGACCTATGAAAAGTCTCCATGGAAACCAGAAATTAGGTCTCTGTTACCCATATCCTTCGAGCTATGGGGCCCCAAAGTACCCCCCCAGAGTAGTCAAAAATTTCATACAAAAACTTCAATATCTCAATAACTACATCACTGATGGTCATGATTTTTGGCATACATATTGATTATGAGATGTTCCACTAGTTCCTGCAGACTGGTGGCGCCACCTATGTTATCTATCAAGAGGGTACAAATTGCAACAACTGGACCTAGAAACTTCATTCTTGTCATGCAAGGAGGCCCATGAAGAGTGCCTGTGGAAACTTGAAATTAGGTCTCTGTTAGCCATATCCTTCAAGCTATAGGACTCTGAAGTATCCCTCAGAATAATGGACAATTTGATACAAAAGCTGAAGTATCTGAACAACTAATACGGAGATCATCATGATTCTTTGCATTGATATTGACCATTAAGTGTTTTTAGCTCAGCTGACTGTAAGTCATCTGAAGTATCCCTCAGAATAATGGACAATTTGATACAAAAGCTCAAGTATCTAAACAACTATTGCAGTGATCACCATGATTCTTTGCATGGATATTGATCATGGAATGTGTCATCAGTTTCTGCAGTATGGTGGCGCCACCTGTATTTTTTTTATTTTTACGAATTTTTTTCTCTATTTTTGAGACCTCATAAGATGCGTCATCTGTTAACATGGCACAAATCGTAACAACTGGACCTAGAATCTTCTCTCTTGACATGCTGAGAGGCCCATGAAAAGTTTCCTTTTAAACTTGAAATTAGGTCTCTGTTACCCATAACCTCTGAGCTATGGGGCTCCGAAGTACCCCCCAGAATAATGGAAAATTTGATACAAAAGCTCAAGTATCTGAACAATTATTATATTGATCACCATGATTCTTTGCATGGATATTGATCATGAAATGTTTCATCAGTTTCTGCATTCTGGTGGCGCCACCTGTATTTTTTCAATTTTTAGCTCAGCTGACTGAAAGTCATCTGAGCTGTAGGGATCACCTTTTGTCCGTTGGCCGTCCGGCCATCCAGGCGTCTGTCTGTTAACAGGGCACAAATGGTAACCGCTAGACCGTGAATCTTCTTACTTAAAACCTGGGAGGTCTATGGAAATTCTCCTTGTAAACCTGAAATTAGGTCACTGTGACCTATATTCTTCGAGCTATGGGGTTCTGAAGTACCCCCCAGAATAATGCAAAATTTAATACAAAAGCTCAAGTATCTGAACAACTAATGCATTAATCACCATGATTCTTTGCATGGATATTGATCATGGAGTGTTTCATCAATTTCTGGAGATTGGTGGCGCCACCTATATTTTTTTTATTTTTTACGATTTTTTTCTCTACTTTTGTGATCTTTAAACATTTGGTCATCTGTAAACAGGGCACAAATCATAATGACTGGACCTAGAATCTTCTGTCCTCACCTCCAGTGAAGCCCATAAAAGGTCTACATGGAAACCCGAAATAAGGTCCCTGTTACCCATATTCTGTGAGCTATGGGGCTCTGAAGTACCCCCCAGAATAAAGATTTGGTCATATATTAACAGGGCACAAATCATAATGACTGGACCTAGAATCTTCTGTCCTCACCTCCAGGGAAGCCAATAAAGGTCTACATGGAAACCCGAAATAAGGTCCCTGTTACCCATATCCTTCATGCTCTGGGGCTCCGAAGTACTCCCCAGAATAAAGATTTGGTCATCTGTTAACAGAGCACAATTATAATGACTTGACCTAGAATCTCCTTTCTTGATATGCTGGGAGGCCCCTGAAAAGTCTCCTTGTGCACCTGAAATTACAGCTCTGTTACCCATATCCTTCATCCTATGCGGCTTTGAAATACTCCCCCAGAATAAACATTTGGATTTGTTAACAGGGCACAAATCATAATAACTGGACCTAGAATTTTATTTTTTGACATGCTGGGAGACCCCTGAAAAGTCATCTTGTAAACCTTGAAAATAGGTGTCTGTTACCCATATCCTTCATGCTACAGAGCTCCATAGTACCCCAATGAATATTGGATGATTTTATACAAAAGTTCAAGTTTGGAAAAAATATTTCATTCAAATTTGACATTCAGATGATAAAATTACTTTTGTCAATGTCTTCCTGGTCAGCTGAGCGACATGACCCCTGGGTCACTTGTTTTTTTTTTCTTACTGCATTTTCTTAGATTTTATAGGGAAAAAGCTAAAAAAGATTTTAAAAATACTTTTCTCTGAAATTCTCCAGCCAAATTGTCCAATATTTCATAGAAATGATCCCTGGAACAATTTCTCTTAAGTTTGTTTAAATGGTTCCAGTGCAGAGATTTTTGGCCGAATTACAGGAGGTTGAACTAAGTCATCTGTCAAAAAGGCACATTAAAATTAAAATCTCAGAAACGGCTGGAGCTATCATCACCAAATTTTATGCCAATATTTGTCACATAAGTCATATCTGAAATTGAGGTATCAGTGGCACCACCTACATTGATCTGTTTTTTACAAGCAAAAATGTAATTTTTAGACTCCTCTAGCTTATACACTGTTTTATGAGGAAACTGTTAAGCTGATCGGTTTAAACTTTGCAAGAATCATTCTTTGGTAGGGTTTTGCCATTTTTTAAAGAAAATATTTAGGAAAATGCAGCTTTAAAAAAGCAGTGTAGCCAATTGAAAAAGGCTTTCAGTGTTTGAAAACAGATTTTACAACATGCAAAGTTTCAACATGCCAAGTCAGCCAGGTGAGGTCCAGACATCACCATGGCAACTGACCTGGCTCTGTCTGGTGTATAGACGATGTGTATAGATGTCTAGACACATCATCTAGATGTCTAGACACATTGTCTAGGCGCAGAATGCCCAGATTAGAACTAGTGGAACTATATCTTTCAACTGTTTGAAAAAACTTGGTTTGCATTTTTCCTAAATCTGTGAGCTTATGCTATGGTGTGGCATTGTCTGTTGTGAGTCATAGCTATTTCAAAAAGAGCAGGAGCTAGCATCACCATATTTTTTTTTTTTTTAAATTTGTAATTTAAAAAAGCCTATAGGATTTTTGCTTATTTCTTGGCTAGCTGCATTTTCTAAGATGTTTTAGGGAAAAAGCTAAAAAAACATTTAAAAATGTTTTCTCTGAAAACCATGCTGGCAAATTGTCTGTTCATCTGTCCCAATAACCCCCCCTGGCAAAATATCCTGACTGATACATCCTAGTTTTAAAATGTCCTAGTCCTAAACTTCCAGGTCTGAAACATTCATTTTCCTAAAATAATAATGACTAAGGTAGATATGCAGGACATAAGAGGATCAATATTAAATTTTAAAAATAATCCTCCATCCCTACTCCCAAACTTTGCACAGGTTCGCATTAGGCCTGTAGGCCTTGTTTTTAAATCTTGTGAACAGGAGTAGCCAAACAGTTTCAGTGAAATATTTTGGCAGGTACCACTTTAATTCAAAGAGAAGCTCCTATTTTTTGTGTTAATTCAACATGCTTTATAGGTGATTAGGCCCCTTTACAGTGTATTGCAAACAACTGTACCATGGGACACTAATGTTACATTTTAATGTGAGGTAGGGGTGTAAGAAGTTCCATATTATTGCAGCCCCAAAGATCGCATAACTCAGCTGCGTGTGGGAAACAATCAGATCGTCCTGGGGATGAGCAGTAACATACTAATGAGGATAGACCTTGAGCATCCTGACAAGCCAGATGGTAAGTTGATCACACCTAAAAAGTAGACATTTCCATGGCTTGAAATTGACAAAAATTCTTGAAGGTAGTAGAGTTGGCAAAGCCAGAAAACTTACCAGACTTTCAAGGCTTTTACTGAACCTCATATTTTTAAACCCTTTGATTTTGATTATAATGACACTGATTATAAATATTAACCAAAAAGTATCTTGCTGAGTTTGATTCTTGCTAAAATTCCATTGAACCACACATATTTAATGGTTTGAGAGGTAACTGGATATCCTTTGGTGTTGCCATGGAAACTTACTAGGAATTTAATGGATTTTGCTTAAACTCACTGTGATTATTTACTAGTTAAGGGAATAAGTTGTAAAACATATTCGATGATTGAAAGATTAAAAAGAGCCAATGATTTTAAATACCATCTATATTACTGTGAAATATGCTTTGTAGAATAATAACTAAAATATTGACAAAGTAAAAATTCAGTCAAACATGTACACCAATCTGAAAGGTCGAGTTACTGTCCAGGATGTTAACACTTAATTTGTTGCACAAGGTTAAGTTAATGCTGTTTGCTGTTTTGTGCCCCTTTTTCTATTAACAGAATAAGTATATTTTATCTGGATAATAAGACTTCTTTGGATGTACATATATAATCATTTGTGATAGATTATGCAAAACTGCAAACAATTGAATTGATTATGAATGAAAATGAACAATCATTTATATTATCGATTAATTGGCATACCACGACTGTATACCAATAAAGTACCATAAAAGAGTCTGATCTTTGGGAAATTGGGAATGAGGCTGAAGGTCAAGACTTCTGATGGCTCAATATGCATTCTTGTGGTGCTTTTGTTTTGTAGAGGTTGAGATTCCAAAGGCTGCTGAGGACAGGATATCTCAGTTATTCTTGGACCCTACTGGTCGTCATCTCATCATCTCCATGGCATCATCAGAGAACTACTACCTGTCCAGAAACTCGCGCAAACCTAGGCCGCTCGGGAAACTCAAGGTTTGGCAATAAGATATGTGCACAACCTCACCCTAAATCAAGCACATACATATGTGATTGTTCATGGCATCTTATTCTTGGTCAGCTCACTCTCATATATATATGACTATATGACTATATTTTAGAGGATTCGGATGTGGTCCAAAAAAGCATTATCAAAGCGTGATTCATGTCCCGTTGCAACAGACTGATGATGTCTAGATGCTGTTCACAGAGTATTTTTTGTTTTGCTTCTCTGCACCCTTCTCAAACCAATAGGGTTTAATTTCTCCCATTTCCCGACGCTATGGGCTGCCATTTTGCATACACACTAAAACTCAGATGGCACAAGTTGCATGTTGTTTATGGTAATAGCTCTTGTATATATATAAAATATTTATTTTGCATCTTAGATCTTGATCTTCATTGTAACAACCCAACTCCCCAGTTACATACTACGTGCCGTGATCAGTAATTTTAACGTTTTTGCTGCTATCTGATTGTAATAACTGAATGGCTGATTACTTGTTTTTATGCCCCCGCCACAAAGTGGCCGGGGCATATAGTTTTACCCATGTCCGTCATTCCGTCCTTCCGTCCTTCCGTCATTCCGAAATCAAACAGTTGTATGGACTTTTTTTCGCAATGCCTGCAGATATTGGCCTGATTTTTGGTGTGTAAGCAGATATAGACCAGTTACAGATCGAGTTCGCGTTTCGTCCCAGTTGACCTATTTTTGACCGTTTTACGGCTCCTAAACTTAGAAAATTTCATGAAAAATAGAAATATTCATGACAGATACACATGTACAGACTTTTTTTCGCAATGCCTGTAGATATTGGCCTGATTTTTTGTGTGTGAGCAGATATAGACCAGTTACAGATCGAGTTCGCGTTTCGTTCTGGTTGACCTACTTTTGACCGTTTTACGGCTCCTGAACAGAGAAAATTTCATGAAAAATATGAAATTTCATGACAAATACACATGTACAGACTTTTTTTCGCAGTGCCTGCAGATATTGGCCTGATTTTTGGTGTGTGGACAGATATAGACCAGTTACAGATCGAGTTCGCGTTTCGTTCTGGTTGACCTAGTTTTGACCGTTTTACGGCTCCTAAACTTAGAAAATTTCATAAAAAGGTGCACATGTATGGACTTTTTTTCGCAGTGCCTGCAGATACGGGCCTGATTTTTGGTGTGTAGGCAGATAATGACCAGTTACAGATCGAGTTCTTGTTTTGTCTCAGTTGACCTACTTTTGACCATTTGACTGCTCCTGAACATAGAAAGATTCATGAAAAATAGAAATATTAATGACAGATACACATGTACAGACTTTTTTTCGCAATGCCTGCAGATATTGGCCTGATTTTTGGTGTGTGGGCAGATATAGACCAGTTCCAGATCGAGTTTGGGTTTCGTCCCGGTTGACCTAATTTTGACCGTTTAACGGCTCCTAAACTTAGAAAATTTCATGAAAAATAGAAATATTCATGACAGATACACATGTACAGACTTTTTTTTCGCAATGCCTGCAGATATTGGCCTGATTTTTTGTGTGTGAGCAGATATAGACCAGTTACAGATCGAGTTCGCGTTTCGTTCTGGTTGACCTACTTTTGACCGTTTTACGGCTCCTGAACAGAGAAAATTTCATGAAAAATAGAAATATTCATGACAGATACACATGTACGGACTTTTTTTCGCAATGCCTGTAGATATTGGCCTGATTTTTTGTGTGTGAGCAGATATAGACCAGTTACAGATCGAGTTCGCGTTTCGTTCTGGTTGACCTAATTTTGACCGTTTTACGGCTCCTGAACAGAGAAAATTTCATGAAAAATATGAAATTTCATGACAAATACACATGTACAGACTTTTTTTCGCAGTGCCTGCAGATATTGGCCTGATTTTTGGTGTATGGACAGATATAGACCAGTTACAGATCGAGTTCGCGTTTCGTTCTGGTTGACCTAGTTTTGACCGTTTTACGGCTCCTAAACTTAGAAAATTTCATAAAAAGGTGCACATGTATGGATTTTTTTTCGCAGTGCCTGCAGATACGGGCCTGATTTTTGGTGTGTAGGCAGATAATGACCAGTTACAGATCGAGTTCTTGTTTTGTCTCAGTTGACCTACTTTTGACCATTTGACTGCTCCTGAACATAGAAAGTTTCATGAAAAATATAAATTTTCATAACAAATGCATATGTACTGACTTTTTTTCCTCAATGCCTGCAGATACCACCCTGATTTTTTATGTGTGGGCAGATAATGACAGTTACAGATCGAGTTCGCGTTTCATCCCGGTTGACCTACTTTTGATTGTTTTACGGCTCCTAAACATAGAAAATTGCATGAAAGACAGAAATTTTTATGGAAAATGCACATGTATGGACTTTTTTCACAATGCCTGCATATACTGGCATGATTTTTGGTGTGTTGCTTGATAATGACCCGTTACAGATCGAGTTTACATTTTGCCCTTGTTGACCTACTTTTGACCATACGACACCTCCTGAACTTAAAAAATTTGTCAAAATTTTACAAATGTTTCTAATTTGCCCAAGGTGGGGGCATTTGTGTCGTTCCGACACATCTAGTTTTGTATTCAAATTAACATGCCATTAGCTAAAATTAGGGCAATGCAGATTCTCTGTACTCATTAAATTTAACAAGTTTGTTTCTGTGTCATGCCTTACAAGTGTTAATCTCATAGCATATTTTGCAGGGACACAAACTGACATCTGTGGGCTGGAACCATGAGAGCACAACAGACACATCTACAGGAGAAATTCTTGTAGGGACTGACAAAGGTAACTAAGTACTGAATGAGCTTTTAATATTTCAGTTTATTATGTTGTGTATTGTAGTTTTCCTTTGTTGCTTTATCTTAACTGTGTAAGCTGAGAGTGAATATTCCAGTCAAAAGCCAAGCAAAATTATGGTATACCCACCCTCCATTCGTCTGTTAACTTTTAGTGTTGCTGCAATAACTTACCAGTGCTTTGATGGATTTTCGCTAAACTCACCATAAGTACTAATCAACAGATTATCTCGCCCAAGTTGGATTATTTGCAACGTCCACGCATTTATTTAATAAGGTCATTGGTTACTCGGCCACTTGGTGGTGTAGCGGCGATAACTTACGAAGAATAAGAAGGATTTTGATTAAATTCATCAGAAATGTAAATCAGTAAAATATCTCGCTTAAGTTAGAATTCCAGCAAAATCCATGCATATTTAATGAGGTCAAAGGTCACCGCATTTCAAAGGCACATCAGTGACTTACCAAAAATCCTATGGATTTACATGAAACTCATTAATGGTATTTACCATTAGACTTTCTTACCTGATATACATTCTCATCAAAGTTCATGCATGTTTAATGAGGTCAGAGGTCAACGTGATCCAACTTTGGGGTACCTTGGTGATGGTAACTAACAAAAATCCTATGGATTTACATGAAGCTCATTATACATATTTACCAGTAGCCTTTCTAACCTGATTTACATTCTCATCAAAATTCATGCATATTTAATGAGTTCAGAGGTCACCGCACTTTGGAGGTAACTTAGTGACTTACAAAAATCCTATGGATTTACATGAAACTCGTAATACATACTTACCAATAGTTTCTCACCTGAATGACATTCTCATAAAAATTCATGCATATTTAATGAGGTCAGAGGTCCAAAGATACAGGATAAGTGTATTATGCACATTTGTGATGCTCTTGTTATTATTAATAATATTTTAATTATTATTTTTGTAATATAATTTTGTTTTAGAAGTGGTCTTTTTTCTTTCTTTTCTTCAGATATTGAAAATACCTGAACATAATATTTTATCAAACACTGCCTTTTGCATTGCCTATATTTAAGCTTCATTATCTTCATCTGTTTCACCAGAAACAAGAAATATAATAATTATTATATTTATATATTTCAGGACTACTGTTTGAGGTTGAAATACAGGCTGGGGATGATAATAGGTTTTTCCAAGCCAGTCTTGAACAATATGTAAAGCAGGTAAGCCTGATTCTATGTATGTATTATATCATTGCAGAATGTACCTCATAATTATGAATACTTTTAAATTTACTCTTTTATTTGGTGGATAAAGTCATATCCATCTGGTGTAGCCTCTGTATATGTGGGTATCGTCGGATATTTTACCAATACTGGACTTACTAGGGCATCTCAAATATATTCTGTATCAATCTAGATTTCTGTATTGGCCCTGCATGAGAGTGTGTATATGTGCTTGTGTGTGTGCTTCAGAATAACTGTGAGTACATTGACAAATTTTCCATAAATTTGATATACTGTAGATTATTTAATATGTAAAACTTGAAAATGATATGAATGATTATTTATCAACATTTTGAGATATTTTAATAATTGTTTGCATCAGTGTATTGTTTTCCAATATAGTATGTAAACATTTATTAAGTAACACCACAGATGTACAGCAAAACACAATTAAAACCTAACATTATTAACTACAGATATAGCATTTATCTGCAGTCAGGATCACTATATATATAGATCTACCACTCTAAAGTACCTCACAGTAATACAACTTCACACCTGTTCTGCAGCTGATGCTCCCTTCACGAATGTTCGAGGTAACGAAGCCCACCTGCCTCCCATCTTGTCTCATTATAGTTACTGTAGTTGTCATGTTTAAACTGCATGATGCATGTACAGTAAAACTCCACTGGCAAGCACCTTTCCAAGATTGGAGAATCCTAATTGAAACAAGCCCTGTCTAGTTTTGGTAAGCTAGTGCTGTTTATAACACTCTTTACATAGTTGTTCAGGCCAGTGAGAGTCGGGTATTGCATTGTGCATCCAAGTTTTACATCAATAATATCCCACACTCCTTGGTCTGAATATATTTGGCACTGGGCCAGTTGCCTACTGGTAGTGGCAAATCCCATTTTTACCCTGCTGAAGGAAACAGTGGTTAGGAGGAAGGATTTACTTAATGAATACAACATATAACCACTGCATGATGAGTGTAGCCATGTTTAAGCAGAAATGTTAATATTGGTCACCAGCCAAAGTAGAGCTATTTGTTATTAATAAAATTTTTGGTTGGAAATTCCAGTATCAAATATCATATTCAAATAATCTTATAACATTTCAGTAATTTTTTAGCTCAGCTGACTTTCAGTCATGCTGGGCTATAGCGATGGGTCTTTGTCCGGCGTCCTTCCGTCTGTCCGTCCGGCTGGCCGTCCGGCCGGCCGTTAGCAGGGCACAAATCGTAACCGTAGGGGCCAGGGCCATGAACCCTATGCAGTCTTAGAGGTTATAAAAAGATCTCCTTGCAAACCTGAAATTAGGTCACTGCGACCTATATTCTCAAAGTAATGGGGTGTGTTTGCACCCCCCAGAAATAACTCTTTGAGACAAAATTTTCATCCCAAACCTTCCATCTTTCACATACAGCTCACCTACCAACAGGGGAAGAACCATAATTTTTTTTAGGTCAAAAGGTCAAAGGTCAAGGTCACAGGAGCCTCTTCTTTGAAAAGCCTGTGGATGCATTTTAAGCCAACCCTTTCATCCCAATTCTTTGATCTTTCACATATAGCTCACCTACTAATTTGGAGAAGAATCCTATAGATTTTGAGGTCACAAGGTCAAAGGTCAGGGTCACAGGATCCACTTCTTTGAAAAGGTAGTGGACACATTTCAAGCTAGACTTTTCATTCCAAACCTTCCAGCACTGATATCGCTTCTCTGCCAACAGGGGAAAAGACCTGTTGATTTTGAGGTCAAAGGTCAAGTTGTACCTTCCATCTGTCATATATGGCTTACCTACCAATAAGGGAAGAAGCCTATTGATGTTGAGGTCAAAAAGTCAAAGGTCAAGGTCACAATATTTAATTGTTCTAAATGCTTGTGAGCATATTTCAAGTGTAACTGTTCAACCCAAACCTTCAGTCTTTCACATATGCCACATCTATGCATCACTCAGTTTGACTCAAACTTCATATTTATGGGTCTTTTTGCTTGAATAAATAACTTATTGATTTGGGGTCAGCTGGTTATCAGGTTATAGGTTGCAGGTCAAAGTTATTCACCCATTGGTTGCCAAGTAATTACACCAGATTTAAGTGGTCAGTAGTTACCCATCATTTAGAAAGAATCCAGTTGATATATGGGCTAAAGGCCAAGGTCATAGGTCAGGGATGTTCACAATTACTTATTTTATAGACCATCTCTATTTTTCTTGTATATATAACAATCCCACTCCAGCTGGTACATCTCCCTGTGTGGCTGTAATTGTGAGTGACACTGGTGACATATGACTCCCTTTTGTATCAGCCTATTAAGTGATAAGGCTCAGTGATAAGTACCTCGTTACTTCATAACAAAAACACTGTTGTCAGAATGCTTCAGCCAGGCATTCAGACTATGAGAGTATAGTATTAAGGTTTAGCTACTGATTTATAAGATGATGGGAACATTTTGCAGTTTATTTTATGGAATCCTAGCAATAAACTTAGTTTCCTAGATATCTGAATATTTTAATATATATATCACCACATATAAAAGCAAGTGTTTGTTCTCATAATATGTGGATGTGTACCTTGATTTAGGATGGCTTTTGTTTTATTTCAAGACTCTTAGTCATGCTTTCTGCATTTCTTTTCTTTCAGGTTTTGCAGTTTACCTACCCTGCTGACCCCATTGAAAAGCAGAGTGATAATAAAAATATTGGACTTACAATTGCATATCTATAAATCTTATATGAGGGCCTGGACATGCCTTTTGAATTATTTTGGGCATTTATTACTGGATAATTTGCCCCAAGTTTGGTCTCTTATTGGAGAATGTGGGATATCAAATGTCATACTTGTCAGAAATCCATTATGTCTGCCAGTTAGCCACCTTAGAAATTCTTTCTTCAGTGCAGTTTCAGTAATTTTTCTTTAATGTTTGGTCCGATTTAGAGAATGTTTGTTGTCTGATTTCAGACTTGTCAGAAGTCCAATATGGCCACCAGGCAACCATCTTTTAATTCCTTTTGATCATATTATCTCAAGAACAGTTAAAGTGAATGCAGTTGGATGTATATTTATGTAATCTTGTAAAGGATTGGGTCAAATATTTCTGAATAAATATTACCATCATTTATAAAAGTGCAGTACAGTTGGCTTGTATTGAATAAAAATTCATACAGAAGCACCTGTTTCTCAATAATTCTTGCATGTATTTCCTTGATTTTTGCTATATATTTTGATCTTATATTTGCCCTTTGTGGTGTTCCTTTTGAGACTGACAGGTTTCAAGCAAGCTGTTGGAATAGTTCCTGATAGCTTAACAATCATGCATTTTCCTCAGACCATCAATTCACTGTGTTTTAACCAGACATAGGTGATATATATTTCTGTTGTCATAGAAAATTTTCAACAAATTGGCAAATTGGTTCTTCAAAATTTGACTGGAAGTTGTGAATCTCAGTCCATAATGTCACAGGTCATGCTTGGCAGCTGAGCGTCATGACCCATGGGTCACTTGTTATGAAAAGAAAGTATTAAATGTATTTAAATATCCTGGCCTAGCACTAGTAAGTCTATGATTTTGTAAATATAGATGTAAATTTTTTTGTTGCTGTATAATCAAATAATCATGAGAAGGCATCAAATTTGTCTCTCTGCTAGACTATATCATTACAAACAGGTATCAGTAATATTACAAGGGCAGTCATATGTCAGACATTTATAGAAAGTCATCTTGTGTTTAACAAGGACCTAAAAATAAGGTAATTATTGTGGAATGACCATTTTACTGTGGCAGCCTTGAGTGGGGTTTTACTGTACAAACTCCTCCAGTCACCAGTTTGTATGTCATTTTTTTAATCTGTGGCTTTTTAACTACAAATTTAATAATTCAATTTTTATGTGGATTTATATCAATCACATGTAAATTGTCCTGTAATTTATGTTGAAATAATTTTCCTCTATTTTTTTCTCTTCCATCAGTATCAAGAGCCTCTCCTTTAGGGCTGTAATGAATGTTACATTTTATATTTAGTTGGATGCTTTAAAGAAGTGTTGGCAGTCACCTGACTTCATGCAGTCACCTTGATTGGTTTGATCAAATAATTGATTTAGTACAGGACACATGTCTTCATGCAGTTTTCTAGGGTTTAATTAAATAATGGAATCCACTGTAGGATAAGAGTGCATTTGGGGTGCATGAGAGTGATTATTATTAACTTTTCCTAAATTATTAGATTAAACTAACAATTTTGTTACACTACTGATAAACTTATTCCCAAAAGAGGGCACATTACAGAGAGCTAAATATGTCAGCTTAGCATTGGTATTCTAAAAATTTTGAGAAAGTTTGAGTAAAAATACCATAGTTTATATGGCTGTACTTTGATTCAGACTTGTCATTGTTGTTGAATGTTCTATCCACTGACCCAACCAGGTGACTTTGAAAAGTCTTATAAGTTTCACATCCTTATGATGGTGAAGTAATTTAATAAAGCAAAAGATTGTAGTATGAATTTGTTCGAGTTACAACAGCTGTAAAATTTTAAGGTTGTATATACATGGGAAGCACAGAGCATTCATTTCACCCAAGATCATACAGATATGTTCACATTTTGTATATTTTGTATCACCAATTAGTTTAAAAAATGTTTTTCACAAAGAGAGTCCTTAATGAAAATTGACCTGACAGTGCATTAATCAGGTGGGCTGACAGTCAATTTACAAGAAAGTAAGTAAATCATCAAGCACATTTATGTTATGTAATATCTGAAAAAGCATTCTATTTTAACACAAAGCAATAGTTGAGGCCAGGAACACTGACCACATGCATGAATATGGTTCCCACACACCACAGAGACTGATGGAAATTTGACACCATAAATATTCTGCAAAATACTGTATGCCACAAGAATAAGCATAATGTCTTCCAGTATTGATGCTTAATAATAATTGTAAAATCAAAATATTTGGACTGATTGCTTCATTCTTCTCATAGTGCTCTTTGCTTCTTTGTCAAATAGTTTACCCAACCATGAACATTCAGTTATTATCACAGAAAATCAATGGGCAATATCCAATGAAATATAGTATACTAGTATCTGCAGACAAAAGAAGCAAGAATATAAGAAAAAAAATAAAATGTTGATCAACATCAAATGTGCATAGCACAGATAATTAAATAGAAATATCAAATGGATGTCCCATTGATAAGACATTGATCTTTTTAAAAAGTAACTCTGGGTGACTTAAATCATAAACTATATGCATGGTTATCCATATGTTAGTACAATTTTAGCTCTTTTTAAGAGGTCCTCAGAAAGTGTTTAGCTTTCATATCAGTTGCACTGCTGTAATTGGCTTTCATTGATGTGACATTTTGCTGTATGATGTGCAAAACCATTCATGCAGAGACTAAATACATGAAACAAATGAAAGAATATAGATTAATTTTAGCTTTTCTTAATGATCCGTAGTTTTTTAACAATAAAATAATACATTGCTGTATGATATTAGACTAATATGTGCATAATAATTATACACTGATAAAATATAATGGTTTGATTTAATTTTTTTTTTAATTTGGTCTTGATGAAGTTATGCATGCTATATATGTGTAGCTTTTCCTGTCAGCTTGGTGAGTTTGATAAGCTTGCTTTATATTGTCAAATATTCTATCTTTTAGATAGGTCTCTTTATACTGCCTTAGTAAAGGTACTGTGGTATTAATGCTGGCCTATACTACACTTACTTGTGTTCTTATCAAATTTGATGGAAGGTAGCTTTAATTGTATGACATGATTGCCTGTTTCTGGTTTTTGTAGCAGTAAACCATATAGTTGAACATTGGTAAAGAGTATTACAACTTTTTATATTTAAATGGGTGCTTTCCCTTTCAGCTCTTTAACTTGGGCAAGGAGAAAGCATATCCTGTGACTGGCATTGAAATGGAGAAGATCCCTGCTACATCCCTAACAGAGTACAGATATGTGGTCATGGTAACACTGCCAGGGTTAGTTTTATATACTTACCCTACTTATATATATATATATATTTAGCTGCAACAGTACATTGCCTTTATATTCTCACAAAATAGCAGTAAATTTACCTCAACCATATAATACCTCACACCCAAGATTGCCATGAACCTCTGAGGGAAGTAATTTTTTATGAGCATGATGTGTTTTGTGCTAATATTTTATAAATCAATCTTTTTCTTATATACTGAATTTAGGAAACGTCATCAGGCATAAATGCTATAAGAAATGAATGATAGCTGATTGGTAATCTGTCAATATTACAGGCAGCTTATATCTTATCCAGCCTGGACCTGGACTGTCGAGGGGTTAAACGCTTGGCACTCTCTGCTGGCTACTAGGGTTTGATCCCCGATGGGAGTGGGTTGTAGTTGTCCGTCCAAGGCCAGTGGTTTTCCCCCGGGTTCTCCAGTTTCCTCCACCCATACAGACTACCAAACGCCACATGCATTAGCACTTTGGCCCTAACTTTTTAGGAATCACATGGCATGAGATTTTTCATGGTCCGTCCCCACCCAGGTTGAGCACTCTGCAGGCTTAATTGAAAGGCCATGTCCGGTGGGGATGTGAAGCTTTGGGCACTACCTTGGTGGTTTGACCCAACAACTGGGACGATTACATTCCCAAGGTCTGGCAGGTGCAGTAGACACCGGGCCAGAAACACCAGGACAAAAAAATGAGAGAAATCCTGTGATACTGCCCTGTCACATAGTCCAAATCTGAAATGGAATTCTGTAGAAGCACATGTACCTAGTTAAGCTAGCATTAAAAAAATGGAGGTGGTTACCTCCAACAATAATATTTAAAAAAAACCCACAAGAATATGAATTAAAATGATCTGATTCTGCTGTTTACATATCACCTTGTATTCTGTTTGTTGCAGGAGGCTGTATCAGTTTATTGGTACCATCCCAGCCTCCACAGAACCACCCATGTTCCATCACATCTTCACCAAATATGAAGACATACCAGGTAAGATTTAACCCAGAGAAGGCATGAACTAAAATACAGCTAAAAGCGCAACATAGGTGACCCCCTGGGAACATTTTAAACAAATCAAACATTATTGTGCAAATATTAAGGTACAATGTACCGTTAAATATGATTGCAGCTTTGCATATCTTGGCATAGCTGTGACTATAGTCTGTTCAGCCAGAGGTGTCTCATTGACATTTTGAAATATTTTTACCAATGTAAAACATCTACCAAAGACTATATGAGAAATGCAGAGATCTAATGGCCTACAAAACATATCAGCAATAAAGTAAGTTAAATATATATGAAAAAAAGTGTGAATGGAAGTTTTAATGTAATTTCAAGGCCATAGTGATCTTTGACAGATTGGATTATGCCCCCCAAACCCATTTTGATTCTAACAAATGTTTCTTAAAACCAAAAAATTTTACTTTTGATTTTTTAGGTGCATTAACATAAACTTGCCATGTGTAATATGATTGCTACATCATTCATATGATATACTGTTTACTTAAATGTGACATATGCAAAATCTTATAAACTATTTAAATGTTTCACTATATTCTGTATATAATTAGATGAAGTTTTTCGTGTTGGTTATTTCTTTTCATGTGCTCTTTTAGAGGGATTTCTGGAGCTGCCCGGAAACTTTGGATACAGTGAACTGCGACTGTTTCATCCCAAGTACCGGGCTGTCCCTACGAGATTTGCGTGGATGGCAGGACCTGGGGTGTATTATGGTGATATAGATGTGTCATCAGCCCTGGAACAGAACACAGTGACAGCCAACTCTAAACTCATGATGTATCCTTTAAAAGGCTCCATAGTCCAAGAGAAGTTTACCATTGGACCAATTAATGTCTTTGATAAACCACCTTGTCTTCAAGTATTTGTACATTATTCAGAATACTGTAATACCTAATTTAATGACACTGTGTGTTGTGTCTTAGTAGCTGTTTAAAGAGTGATGGACTCATATCTTGTGTGCATTGTGCATATGTTTGTTATGCAGGTGGATGAAGCATGTTGATGGCCATCTTGGAAAATGATCAGTTGTAAATCCAGTCTTGTTCATACTTAATTGGTTATGATTGGAGTAAAATTGCTCTGCAGATATACTATCTGGCATTATATCACACTGTGCTACTAATCACACTTCTCTGTTGAAACATTTTTCTTACATATATTTTTTTCTGAATTTGTAATGCACAGGCAATTGAAATGTACAGTTTTCAGGTTTTTGGATAACACTTTTGGTTGCTTAACAGTCACAATTTTTTTGTGATATGTGTATTTGAAATGTTATATGAAAGAAATAGGTATTGCTTTGAGTGGAATATTCAGCACATGAGAAACTTATTTAGAAGAAAAAAAATTGAATATAGAAATCATGTAAGCAATATGTGCCAAGCAATAATTGTGTAAGGAATTTATATCCATAAATAAGTGATATTAAGAAAGGTATCAATACATTTAGATTTTAGTGTGACACTAAATATGTCACTAATTCTGAGAGAGGCATGAGTTTACAAGTTTTAGCACACCCTACTCTCATTTGATTGGATAAGGATTTACTGGGCAGGTAGTGAGTGGTCCAATTACATTTGTTGTTATATATGACCATGAGAGGAGGCACATCTATTTCTTAACCAATACAGTTATCCCTGGGAAGAAGGAGAGAAGCCCAGTTCTCCAGTCTCCATCGTTCTGACAGAGTTCCATGTCCTCGTTCTGTTTCCTGATAGGTCTGTTATTTTCTCTTTAACTTTTTATATGCCTGTCTATGATAGAATGTATTATGGTATTCCTGTGATGATGTACCAAAAATCTGATGGTTTTCCATGAAACTCATTATGAATATTAACCAATACAGTTTCTCCCCTGTATAACATTCTGAGCAAAATTCACGCATATTTAATGAGGTCAGAGGTCACAAATATGTGACATGCGTATTATGTACCATTTTCAATGCTCCAGTTTGTGCTTCTTTTTGGTTACCAGTTATTGATATGTTTCCTTGAAATTGACCATGGTTAAAAAGCAATGTATGTCCTTTATATACATTTTAGACAGCAAAGCTGCTTCATAACTGACAACAAAACTTGAATATTGTCTGATTTTGTGAAGTTTAGTTTTTCTTTTATTGTTCATGGTTGTGTTAATTTTGCAATTAATCTACTATTCTTCGGACACCTTGGAGTGGTAGCAACCCCAGGTATGAACCCAGGCTCCAATTTTGATAGCATGGCTTAATAATATATAAATTGAATAGTTTTAAATGATAAATTATGTTAGACTTTATGCTCAACCAGTATTTAAGCACACCAATAGTCAAATCTGGAAGTTAACATAAAAATGGGATGTAAATGAGACATGATGTTTAAATTACTACCCAGTAATATATTCTGTATATAAAATAATGTTCTTTAAATGAACATTTATATATTGAGATATAAAGTATCATTCCAGCCTTGCTTTTACCTAAGGTACATTTTCAGATTTGACAAGGTATTTTATGCTCTGTCACACCTACATGCACACACCCGAACCTGCTCACAGTTATCCCATAACTAATCAAAACTTGATTATATCATTCATACCCATCCAGTCACTTGCTCTGTTCTCGGAAGTGCTGAAAGAAGCGCACAAGACATGGAATTGTGGGGAAAAAACTGGCCGAGGTTTATTAAAAATAACACTAAAATTTCCATATTCAACATATTCAGCAATTATCCCTTCTTTCCCACTGACGGGAAGGTGGGGTACAACACGCCATATATCGTATAGGTCATATTAAAAGTAAAAGTAGTAGTAGTAAAAGTAAACAGTTTACACCTCGACAAATATACTGTTTAGAAACAATAAACTTTAAAATTTTAACATTAACAAGTAGAACATGCACAGAGTGCTTGAGTCGGTGGCGAAGGGGGTGGTGGTGGGTTTTTCTTCCAGATATTACGTTGCTGGTTGTCGTTTTTCCTGACAGATGAATTCACTGGTCATCGTTTCTCCTGGTACTAGTGGTAGATGGTTGCAGAGTCCTGCTTGACGAGTGATCTTGTCCCAGCACGGGCATGTCTTCTCAAACAATGACCTGGACTGCTATTGGCCGGTACTTACTTCCGGTTTGCAATGCATTATGGTCGCCCCAAATCTTTCTTAATATAATATTTAATGGAGTTTTTAGTCCAGTTAGAATATGGATGGGGATGTATGTAAAAAATATTTACTAATCGTGACCCTTCTTGTCAAAGTGAGGTCCTCTGTAATCATTATTCAAAATCTAACGACCTTGAGCTTCCGCCCTCTTGTAAGCAGTGCCGCCATATTGGATATTCGCCCTCTCCTAGTTAATTCCGCGTCTTCATGAACTGGTTATACTGCAGATAAAATTAAACTACTTGTTTCAAATGAATCTGCTTATTTAGCAAGGTCCTCACGCTGCCGGCTATGGGTTTCCATACGTTAAGAGTACCAGGTTTCCCAGAACACAGTGTTACCTTAATTATCGCCCGGCGCCGCCGTACTAATACCGATGTCCGCCCTCCAAGTATTCTATTTGTCGAGACAGTTTTTAACTCTGATTTTGGTTATCATTACCTTCTTTTCAACCAGGCAGGTCTTGGGCTTTAAATATTTGTGAATATAATAGTTCTGCCCCCCCAGTATCATTTCCTATTATTGGCGCCCAACACACAAAACACTGATGGTGTGGCGAGCATAAAATTATTATCTGCTTGGGGCAGAGTAATTGTATTTATGTATTTACAGATTGAAAGCAATTTGTTTGCTGAATGAGCAGCTAATTTACCAAGATGTCTTCTCAGAGGTAAGACACATTAGTGTTACAATCAAACAGTGGACCGTCTGCCTGATGTTAAAAGAATCAGTCTGTTAAGGATTAAATCTCTATTATATCTTTGGTATGCATATAAGTGAATTCCTATGACTTATATATTGTACATTATTACTCAAATTCCATCCAAGTAGAATTATTATTTTATTAAAGAAATATAATAAACTTCACCTCTTAAAATTTATTTTCAAACCATAAATGACATCAGTGTTGCTACTATATACTTTAAAAATTTTTTTCACAGGAAAGACTTCGTTTTATACTTGATCATACTTTATTCAGCGTTAATACTTTTTTATATTTTTTTTAATACTTTGTTTTCACTTTGTTTCACTTTTGTCAGTAAATGTTGCACATGTTTTTCATGATTGCTCTCATCAGTGTACATGTATTGATACTCGGTCTTTATTAGCACCAGTAGGTATTGACTTTGTTTTGTTATGTACTGGGATGTCCTTACAGCTTTAGGTATTATGACCTCAAAACTCCTATGTTTATTCCTGATTTGCTGTTTCAGAGGTTTGGCAAGTTGCTTGGAATGAGTCAAGATCCATTGAAAGGCACAATCTGGGCTTACACTGAGTCAAGTGTGTTCAAATACAAAGTCATACGAGAGTCCAGGTCAGTCAATACACTATCTAGTTGGTAAATATCAAGACTGATACAATGCAGTATTTTTGTTCTTTATTGACTCACCAGAATGGTATGGTTTCATCCCCATTTGTGTATGTGTTTGTGTGTGTGTTTGTTCACAACATAACTTGCGCAATCATAAAACACAATAAAGTACAATGATCTATGACCTCGTATGATAATATGTTGGTTCAGGGAATGCCTGTGGAGTGAGTGCAGGGCCACTCAAGCATGAAGTCTGGGACGACGCAAGGGCCGGTGAACCTCTTCGTGTTTACACAGCTGTTGGGTGGGATTACTTGATTAACAACTCTTATGATGTGCTCAGTGTCATAATTATAACAATGCAGATTATCAGGGTAATACCTCTTAAATTAATCAACTGTGAAGCTTTACTGACCGCTGTCCATTTATTTATAAAATCTTTTTGGGTAACCAATAAGATTATGTATTTAATATTATTATCATCTGCGGTATTTTATTACATGAGACAATTTGTTTTACTGTTTTCAATTGATTATGCATTTTTTATTTTTAAAAAAATCATATTACGTCTTACCATGTCACATATCATCTGTTACGAGTACAATTACAATTTTATCACCAGACATTTGAGACTGTTATGATGATATATTTTATTATATATTTAATATTCTTATTATGTCTTACCATGTCACGTACCACATGTTTATTAATAGCATATTTATTTACACATTAAAAAAATATAAATGTTTAATACGTAAATTAACTTCAGTTTGAAATCACATCTTAAAGAGTGACTTGTATCTGGCTTGTATCTACACAACGCGTGAAGTATTTAATTTAATTGGGGAAAAACATTAAAAAATCCACACGAAGGAAGCAGAAATACAATTTTATCACCAATCATTTTAGACTTTTAATTATATGATATCGCTGCACATTGGTTAATGCTTAGCGTGGCTTGGTTGTACAACCTGAACCCCAAATAGGATCAAACGATCAGGTTGTCCTTTGAAGCAGTGTATAAACATACCCCTCAAGTTCGGAAACCCAGCCAAGGAAAGGTGTGAACAACAACTCGGCTATATAAGACTCTGTATTATCATGGCTAGGCATTACAAGATCATCCATCATGCCGAAACGCAAGCGATCATCATATGAGATGGCTTTTAAGCTAAAAGTAATTCAACATGCAGAAACAAGTGGTAGTAACAGGAAAACGGCTGACCATTTTGGCGTAAATGAACAACAGGTCAGGGACTGGCGGAAAGTGAAAGAGGAACTTCTCTCTCAGGAAAAATCATCGAAACGCTTGAAAGGAGCAGGGAAGCAGGTCCGCGACCAAGAACTAGATAAGGTTAGTTTGAAATTTTCAGGCCAATTCACATCTTCTCATGATTATCCATTTAAGTGAACGACAAAATGACGATGTACTCCCGTTAATTAATGAGCGTGGCTTCTGAGGCGTAGATTTTGTATATTAATAATCACTATATATTATCACTTAATAATATATATATATATATATATATATATATATATATATATATATTCAGAGAAATATAATCGATTTATTATACTAAGTTGAATTCCGTACACCAATAGTAGAATTATTAATTGTTGATCAATCGTTACTTTAGATAATCACTAAGGTTTTGCCAGGTCACGTCGATGCCATAGTCCTTTGATCCAGCCAAACAAGTTCGCTGGTGATCACTGGTTGATTAATTATGCTTCAGTCAGGCTGCAATCAAACTTGGGTGCCTATCCCTCGGGGCCGGGCAATGTGCTATTACAATTGACTGGCTCAAGGTTATCTGCATTGGTCAACAGATGTAACAAATGCCCTCTGTGATCTTAACCGGCTTAAGGTCATCCGCACTGACCAACGACTGTGACGAGAACCCGTTTCGACTTTCAGGTACTGCAAGCCTTGTTAATTAATATATATATATATATATATATATATATATATATATAATATTATATCAATATATATATATATCAATATATATATATATATATTTAATAATGTTTCATTCAGTCAATTAAGATTTGTTTAAATTTGTTTCAATCAATTAGGCACTCATCATGTGGGTTAAGGAAAACTGTAAAGAAGGGATCGCCGTCAATGGTAAAGATCTTGCCTTGGAGGCGCGCCGTCGCACATCTGACCCATCTTTTAAAGCATCAAGTGGCTGGCTTGAAAAATTCAAAAAACCACACACTTTGAGCACAAGGCAGAGAACTTCTATTGGCCAAAAATTACCCCTTGACTATGAAACCAAAATGATGAACTTCCACAAATACGTCATAAAACTGCGCAAGACTCACCAATACCACCTGTGTGACATATACAACATGGACGAAACCCCTACTCGCTTTGATATGCCATCTTCCCGCACCCTGCATGACATAGGAGAAAAAACTGTACACATAAAATCGACGAATTCTGAAAAGAAGGGGTTCACTACCGTACTCACCGTCAGAGCCGATGGATCCAAACTAAAGCCGTGGGTGATTTTCAAAGGTGTCCATGACCCGAAGGTGTCTGTCAGAGGGGTGTCAATTCATGTCCAGAAAAAGGGTTATATAGATGAAAATGGTAAGTATAATAATGGAGATGAGAGCAGATTTTGAATGAAAGAAATGTGCAAATATTGAAATTACTTTATTATTGCGCGAGTATAAAAAAAGAGGGACAACCCATCTGTAAAGAAGCAATTATGGACATTTTTAATGGAATTTTAAAATAAAACTGAATACTTGTCTCGCACATAAAAATAAACTATTGCATATAAATAAATGTAAACGTGCATATATACGATAGTGAAAGGTTTGTAGTGTCGACATATCACATTCATTCATTTGAGACCCTGTTCATAATTGAATTATTATTATATATTTTAGGCTGTCTGGACTGGATCCGTTCCAACTTCCCAAAACGAACAAAGGATGAGCCGCGCCGTCTTCTCATCTGGGACTCCTGTTCCTCACATCTGACGGAAGGGGTGAAGAAAGAACTTGCATCACGCAATATTGATATGGCCGTGATTCCTGGTGGTCTGACATCAATTCTTCAACCCTTAGATGTTTCGGTGAATAAACCGTTCAAAGACAACATGCGCACCTTGTGGAACAATTGGATGACGAGTGGCAAAGCGGAATATAATACACAAGGAAAGCGGAAACCCCCAGCCAAGGAAACCGTGGTCAGCTGGGTCGGCGATGCATGGTCAAATATATCCAGCAGTGCGGTCACGAACGGATTTCTGAAGTGTGGGATTGCGAACTCTTTGGACGGAGAAGAAGACGACTATTTGTACAAGGAAATGCTGAAATCAGGGGAGAACTCCGAAGCTGATAATGATTCAGATACAGACCTAGCGGACTTGTTTGCCTCAGACTCTGAGGAACAGGAGTTTGAGGGGTTAAAATGAACTAGACAGTTTGTATTAAGTACACAGAATGAAAGAAAAACAGACTAGTGGCATTGACAGCTTTTAATTTCAATAAGTGCAATATCGTGATTTTGTATGACATTTTCATGACAAAATTGGAATGTATTAATAGAAAAAAATATTATTACTGAACACATTGTTTGCAAGTATCTTACTTTTTTTATTGCTATGAATGACTTTTGAATGAGTGAAGCCCTGTGTCCATAAGTCCCATATAACCTGATATCTGATCTCATTTAATGTATATGAATACCTTGCCAGAATGAAATATCAGGCCATGATTGCTCATAGGGACTGATTTTAATGATAACTCTATCTCAATTAAAAAACGCAATAACATAAAATTAGGAAAACAAATCAGCAATATTTAATTTACAAATAACAAATAATTGTAAATAATACATTTACACACGGCTCCCATGCATGCGATACTGCTGCTAAGGGCGGCTTTCGAAAGTCGCCCTATTGTCGCCCACTTGCCGGCCCAAAAACGATGTCTGTCAGGAAGATACTCGGGAAACCCTTCTAGTATAAACCGCACAGTGCTTTCAGGAAAAAAACCTGATTTCAAGATTTTGAATTTCTTGATTAAATCGCAGTTTTTAGTAGAGATTTTATGGTAGGTTTTGGTGTGGATCCAGAAAATGATCTGAATTCTGGAACAAAATCAAGATGTATTCACAAATGTACAGTCACTCATGCATGAATGAACCTAGAAATATGGGTTGAATGAATTACTGCAAACGTGGTTTTGGAGCATCACACAATAGGGAACCACCACACAGCAGAGGCTTGCATTCCTTGGAATGCAGATTTCTAGTTTTTAGCTCAGCTGACATAAGTCATCTGAGCTATAGTAGTGGTCCTTTGTCCGTTGGCTGTCCGTTCATTTGTCCGTCCGTCTGTCCATCCATTAAACTGGCACGTTTTGAAACCGTTGGACCTACGAATCTGAAATTCGGCATACCTTTAGATATCCCCAAAATCTCCTACCATACCGAAAATTGGGTCACTAGGACTTTGTTCCTTCGAATTCTTAAGGAAAAATCTCCATTTTCCATTTAAAACCCATTGTTACACTTCAAGACTGCCTAATTCAAACTACTGATCTGATATTGACCATTTTTAATATAGTAATTCCTCTTTATTTCCTATGTACATACCAGAAATTACTTCAATATTTTTTAAATTCTTGAAGTAATGGGCCCAAACATAATGCACTTTATAAAAAATCAGGAAATATGTTTACTCCCTTAACTTGAGAATTGCTGAAGCTAGAGACTTTCTTTCAGGTATATAACTATATTTAATCAAGATTCAATGGTATTCCCAAAATTAGATCTGAATTTTTAAAATTTTTTTTAAGTTATTAGCATAAATATAAAATCAGTACCTTAAATTTTACCCAGTTTTGACCATGGCACATTTTTTCCCTGTAACTGCTGTGGATTTAATTTTCACAGCATGTTACCACAAGCTTTTCATCTCTAAACATCTGAAACCATTTGATCAAAAACTGTAGATTTTATTCAAGTTTTCAAGCACCATGTATTGTTCAGATCACGCAAATGTTATGCAGTTTGCTAGAGCTCAGCTCCCCAGCTTCCCAGGCCAGCTTTCAGCTCCCAAAATTTGGCATACAGTTAGATGTCCCCCAAACCCCGTACCATACCACTAGAGCTTCATTCCTTTGAGATATTAAGAAAAACTTTAATTTTCAATTAAAAACCCATTTTTTAACTTCAAGACTGCCTAATATCAAAACCACTGATCTGACTGTGATCATATAAAATATACATGTTCTTCTATTTATACTCTATGCACATGCCAGAATTGATGTGAGTATTGCTAAATTGTTTTAAGTTATGGGCCCGAACATAATGCACTTTGTCAGAAAGAAATATATTTACTCCCATAACATGAAAATTGCTGTGGCTAGAGATTTCTTCTTTTTTTTTTTCAGGGATATAACATTATTTAATCAAGATTCAATGGAATACCCAAAATTAGTTCTGAATTTTTCAATTTTTATAAGTTATTAGTATAAATATAAAATCAGTACCTTAAATTTTGCCAAATTTTGATCATGGCATGTTTGTTTCCTGTAAGCACTGATGATATGAATTTTCATATCATGCAGAAATAAGGATTTCAGCTTGTTAGTTTTGAAAGTTGAAAGAAATTGACCAAAAACTGTAGCATTTATTAAAGTTTATTATGAGACCATGTCAGACCAAGGGTCTACCCAGCCCCTTCAGTCACCTGTATGCCCTCTACTTATCCTTTCAGGCCAATTATGCACGCTTGACGTGGGGCATATACTTGCAGCTGGGCAGCTTATTGCTGGCCACAGCTGATCCAGGTGTCCAACCCAGCTCATCTATTAGTTGTTTAGAGCAACAGAATAACAATAAACAATGAATAAATAAATTTTTATAGGTCTATAATAACGACTTTTAAAATAATCAGTAGAAAAGGAATGTGACAGTTGATGAGTAACAGGGAATTACCTTGCAGTTACTGATGTTTTATGGATTTTGTATGGATTGTTGAAAATGTATTCCAAGTAACGCCATAGAGTCACCTATGGTATTTTTCTTTTCAATTTTAATAATGAAAAAAAATCAAATTATATTGTTCTTTACTATTATGGATTATATGAAGGAAATTAATGATTGACAAAGATGCAGTTAATAATATTAATCTAAATTCCCAGGTCTTTTCCAGGTGTTTCAGCTTGTTAATTTATATTTATTTCAAAATTGAAAAAAAGTTAAATTTTACTCAGACAGGTACAGATTAAAGATGTCAATATGTTTCACTTATGACATTCAGACACTTGGCTGTAACAGCTGTCACAAGACTATGTAAATAATCAATATTTATATTACTGGTTCCTATATTTCAGTTAATAAAATTAAACTTGCCCATCTCTAGTTTTCTCCTTGTATTATAATGTACATATAATGGTTTCATAGCTGAGATACTTCAATTTTTTTTCTGATACATTTTTTTAAATAAAAAAATTGAATATGATAAAAAATCAGATCTTAGACAAGTTCTCATTATGATTTCTGTAATGTTAATAATTGTCATAAGACTCTTGCTATGTCTAGTGCATAGATTGATGTGAAGGTAGTCCAAAGTGAATATTATGGTTTTATTTTTTTAATGTAAATAAAATTAATAAAACCAGGTACTTATGATCATTATTTAAATTTGTGATATTTGTTTATTCTGGATTCTCAAGCACTTTGTTTGGCTGAAACTGAATAAATATCAGACAGTGTGCAGTACTTTGCAAATGTATTTGAATGCAAATATGAAAATGCACTCCATAATTTCATGTATAAGGATAGGAATTCAGGTAAAAATGAAAATATTTGAATACAAATGCAAATAATTTCAAAATGTATTCATGAATGCATTCATGAATATATTCTTTAAAATTATTTTAATAATTTATTTTGATCATATTATTAAGAACATCTTTACAGATGATACTGTTATAATTTTTAATTTAAATTATATATGACTTAATATTTGTTATTAATTTTTTATAAATATTGTGCTAGTGCTACTCTTAGGTAGGGATAACCTGTTATTATTAAATAACAGTTAACCCATTTGTAAAAAGTACAATTAACATGACTGATAATGGACAGTTTTTTTTTTTGTCAAATTAATCTACTGCAATGTAGATAAAAAATATATGGCCAAGTCAAAACATCATTAACAACTGTAAATAATATAAATGACATCAGTCCTCTTTCCTGCCTCCAAGGATCTTTTCAAAATCTTACATAACTTGAGTTAAACACCATCAACTCAGAATAGTTTATATTATCACACAAAACAAGCATTTGCCTACCTCCTCTAAAACACCATTTCCAACTGTGAATAATTAATATAAATGACATCAATCCTCTTTCTTGTCTCCAAGGATCTTATAAAAATCTTACATAATTTGAGTTAAACACCATCAACTCATAATACAGCTTATATTATCACACACAACCAGCATTTGCCTACCTCCTCTTCCAAATCATATTTTGTGATCATATATAACAGCTTAGCTCCAATATCCATGGGTCCCTTGTTTCATGTCATTGATTGCTGATACCATCATGTATTCAACCACACATAGATGATGATTCAAATGTGCCTTCATTTGTCATGTTATAGAATCTTAAAAATTAAAGTGTAATGTATATATTATATCAAATTAGGTATTAAATTTAAAATATAATTTTCTGCAAATTTAGCCTTACTTAAGATTTATGTGATGAGGTGTTATAGATATGTGGTTTCTTTGGTTACAGGGATGTGTGGCAGATGTACCTGGACATGGGCAAATTTGATTTGGCAAAATCCTACTGTCAGGTAAAACAGAAAAAAACACTACTGAAGACTAATTTTAGCTAGAACTCTGTTCACTGCAAGTTGCAGTAATGGCCTAAAGCATGGCAATGGGCTAATGATAAATCTGATAATTGTCTTTCTCAACTAGTTTTCTCAACTGATGTAGTTCCTTCAGATCCCACTCTCTTAAATTGTGCTCAGCTATCTGACACCTAAAGTGACTTAATTTTGCTAGTTCCCTGTCTTGATAAGCAATGATTTTTTATATCATTGTAAAATTATTTTCCGTTAAAATTAATGGTCAAAATTCCAGTTCTTATTTAGTGCATTTAATGAAATTTTTATATTTAGGTGAAAACCTTTTGTATAAGTTAGTTAAGATTATCTGCTCTGTTCTGTAAGTTCAAGACAAACTCGACGATATAATTTATAATTCAGATGATATATAAACATTTATATATATTTTGTCTTTGTACATTTAATGATTTTAAACATTTTAAATAATCAATATTTTTTATGTTGTTACTGTCCTGCAGAGTTGAGTGCAAATGCGAGTTAATTCATATTTGCATTAAATTTTGCACATGTGCATTTGTATTTAAATGCAACAAACTTGAAATGCCTTTATTTGAATTTGTATTTAAATGTCTTGTATACAAATATTTTTCCCCACAAGATTTGATACTTTTTTTAAATATTGGCGTTACAGCTCCGTTCGTTGTTGTTATGTTATCTGAGTTGATTTTGTCTTTCTCACAGGACAATCCAGCCAACCTGGACAAAGTGTTGACCAAACAGGCAGAACACTACTTCCTTTACTCAGAGTAAGTTATCTACATCTTTGGGCAAAACTGGTGAAGGTTATTTCCTACCATGGACTGCATGGGTTGTAGTTACACCTTTCCACCTGTCTCAGACAAGCAAATACCAGCCTATTGGAAAGATAGGAAATAATGTGAAATACACTAAAAAGATATATTATTGTATCTTGGAAAACCTTCGCTACACTGGTACCTGTAGCTATTATGGCTTTGCAGCACAGTAGAAATCATAGAGCTCCGTGACGTACAGAGCAGCTTAGCCATAACAGAGCCAAGTATCAGCCAAACCCCATCCCCATTCTCACTTTGTATGCAAATAAGTTATCGGCCAATTTGCTATGTTACTCAGGCTATTCAATCACAATGTACATAAAAAAAGATTACCAGGTGTCGCCATTAGGACATTGCACCATAATGACACAGGTTAACCATTCCACAGAAATGACAAAGTTTAAATGACTGATTCAAAGTTTGATACAATGATTGGATGCATCTATAGCAGGAAGACAAATTTTCCTGTGGAAAGGCAAAACTAGTTATATGCCTTTCATTTTGAAAGGTGAACATTTCAAAGTATTACGAACCCTGGACTGTGTCCAGCAGAGTAAAACTTGGAACAGTACAGATAAAATGTTATATAAATTGGAAATAAATGTACTACTGACAACTCTTTTAATTTACCAAGTTTAAAAGTACAGCTTGACAATTGGACAGCCTTGCCATCCAACATAAATGGGGGTATTACATTTAACATGTAGATTTGAGTTCAGACTGGCTCAACAAGATAAGTGTTTGAAGTTGAAGGGGTGTTGACAGTAGTGGTGATACCCCTGGTCATAGGAGTCTTCTCTGGTTTAAAAATCTTTTTCAGTGGAGTTGGTAGCTGTGAAGATGTATTTTTGAATTAGGAAACTGTTAAATAATGAAGGCTGTATGAACTGTTTCTTAATACAGAAATTCAATTTTCATTTTGCTTCACATCAAACTGTTGGTTGTTTAAAGATGTATTAACTGTATCTTAATATAAATGTTCAATTTTCATTTTTCATCACAGATACATGAAGAGTGCTGAAATCTATGCCCAGACCAGGGCATCATTTGAAGAAGTTGCACTACGTTTTATAAAGTTGGATGACAAAGTCCCACTGAAAACATTCCTTCAGCGTAAACTTGGATCTCTAAAGCCACAGGTACTTATTCTGAGTGTGAATTAGTTGTATGAAAAAACATGCTTAAAGAGAAAATGCATATATATCATAAATTAGTGATTTCTTCATTTCTCACATTTTTGCGAGGGAACCTATAAAATCTTAGTACGGCAGTATTTTTTGTTTATTATAAATTTAGAATTTATCCTTCAGTACCTCACTCATTTCTGGTTCTGTCATTCACTTTGACCGGTGTCACAATCGATATAGCTTGTGTGATTACCGCGTGTTTTACAATGACTAACGCTTGTATGCATGGGCCAGTTTGGAAACCATGCACAGATTAGATTGTGACTATAGGTTGTTTCCACAGGTATAAGAAGTAATCTTTGTGCAGATGCATCATCCCCTCTTGTTCATCTTAGTATAAGGGGCATTTTATTCCCAAGGGTTTCATATTCGCGATTAAATTACATTTGCAAATATCGCAAAATTAAAACCCTCGCCAATAAAAAGGCAACCACAGTATACATGTAGTAAATGTAACAGCCTGGCAGGCCAGTCTCACTGCATGTCTGGTGGATGTATTTGACATGATTCTGTATGATATGTATTTTACATTGTTGACTAGGATAAAACCCAGGTTACGATGCTGGTGACGTGGCTGATAGAGATCTACCTGAACCAGCTCGGCGTTCTACGAGAACAGGGACAACAAATGTCTGACGCTTACGAAACTCTGCAGGACGAGTTCATGCACTTCCTGAACCAACCAAACATCAAGGCAAGTTTTCTGCTTTAGACAGTCTTACCTTGCCAAACATCAAGTATACTTCAAGAGACACTCCCTTGCTCATCTGGAGTCCACAGTCCAGGGGTGAAACACTCGGCACTCTCCGCTGGCAATCCAGGTTAGTCCCTGGCATGGCCATGAGAGAGGGTTTTAGTTACCCTTCCAAGGCTGATGGTTTTCTCCAGGTTCTCCGGTTTCCTCCATCATTACAGATTACGGAATGCCCTTATCTGAGCCATGGAGAGTGCTGTGATTAGTAATATAATAACTATTTGTAAAATTCCTGTAAAAGAAATAAGTTTTTATTATTATCCTAAAATAGAAGTATAATTTCACAGACAGTACCTAAGCCATAAATAAGGTATACTCCTGGCGTATCCCTAACTTACCCAAACATTACACGAGTAAACCTCTGAGACACTGCCTAACCCAACCACTGCACATGCAACAAAAATTTTCAGTGTTATGATACCGGTAATATACCATTATGAAAAACTTTGGAAAGTAGTATTGGATAGTAGAAAATGATCTAATTTAATATATAAAGGTATATCATGCTACAACAGATTTAATCTCAATCCATTTGTGAGAAATATATTGTTTGTAAATCAAATTTTGCAGGAGTGTGTAAGGTACAACAAGGGCATGGTGTATGAACTCATTGCAAGCCATGGGGATGTGGAGAACATGATATTCTTTGCTGTCATCATGGAAGGTTAGCCAACTTATTTAAAATTTCAAAAAAAAGGATTAAAAAAGGTGAAAAAGTAAATGTGAAATTTTGAATTGCTGTACTACTCTGTTGCTTTCAAAAGAAAGTAATGTGAATAGATGACACCTTATTGAAGACTAGCTTTGTGTAGGTTCTTAATCTTATACATTAGCTTTTAGGTGCTTTGCCCCCTTCCTCAGGTGGGAATCTGTGACACAGGTACTTACTCTTCATGAGCCAATGCAAGAGGGGACACCTGAGGAAAGGGGCTGAGCACCTGAAAGCTAGTGTTTAAGAACCTACACAAAGCAAGTCTTCAAAAAAGGTGTCAACCATTTACATTACTTTTGGAAAAAGTAAATGTATGTCTTGTTAAGAGGCATGTTTGTTGCAGCTAATTTACATATACATATAGTTTCTTATAATCTTCCATAAAAATGATTAAAAAGAAAGTAATATTGTTTAATATAATTACAATATAAACTAGTGTTGAGAAGATACTTTTATATTTGAAGTTTTCTGATTTTACAACATACTTTGTTTCATTGGTTGTTTCCTGACTCTGTTATATTGAAACAAATGAAAAAAAATCTCACACCAGAGGTTTTGAATGTTAATACAATTCAACAATTGTAATTGTTCCTGCCAAGTGCAGATCTGAAATTGATTTGCAGAAGACCATTTGGCATTATTGTATCCGCCAAAACGAAGTTTTGCGGATAATATGTTTTTGACCGGGTTCTGCCACCACCGTATTCGTTTCCGGAAAATTCCTCTGAGACTACTGGACTGATTTTTCCGAAACTTACACCAATTATCGGGTCACATGTGAACTGGTGCCTAACAAATTGGCGTTGACCTCTGACCTTTTCTCTCTGCCCAGCGTCCATTTGTGTGTCTGTTTCCACACATTAACCCACATATCTTGGGAACCGTTTGACCGATCAGGAAAAGAATTTTGTACAAATGTAGCTCTTGGATAGCTTTATAACATACACAAAAAATGGTGGCGCCACCTGCAACCATGTTTGCACAGTGTCCATCTGTTCATCTGCCTTGGGTTAAAATCACTCATATCTCTGCAGTGGTTTGACATATCTGCCTAACATTTTGCAGGTTTATCTCGAGAACATTTTGACCAACTGGGCCAAAATTTGTTATGTGTATAGATCTAACATAGCTCTTTATCATACGCAAAACTGGTGGCACCACCTGCAATCATTTTTGCACAGCATCCGTCTGTTTGTCTGCCATGGGATAAAATCACTCATATCTCGGCAGTGGTTTGACATATCTGCCTAAAATTTTGCCGGTTTATACATCCTTGACAGCTTTCTTGTTTTATGACAGGTGGCACCACCTACATTCTAGTTTATGCTGCAGACATCCAAGCTCATATCTCGAGAACAGTTTGACCAATTGGGCCAAAATTTGTTATGTATATAGACTTCACATAGCTCTTTATCATACACAAAACTGGAGGGACCACCTGCAACCATTTTTGCACAGCGTCCATCTGTTTGTCTGCCATGGGCTAAAATCACTCATATATCAGTAGTGGTTCGACTTGTTTGCCTAA
This sequence comes from Sipunculus nudus, assembly GCA_026874595.1. Taxonomy (NCBI): domain Eukaryota; kingdom Metazoa; phylum Annelida; class Sipuncula; order Golfingiida; family Sipunculidae; genus Sipunculus; species Sipunculus nudus. The sequence continues at coordinate 19,510,503 of CM049319.1, forward strand.
AATAATGCGTGTTTATACATCTTGGATAGCTTTCCCGATTTTTTTTTGGCAGGTAGCGCCACCTACATTTATGTTAACACTGCAGACATTCAGGCTCATATCTCAGGACTGGTTGGACATATCCCCCTGAAATTTTGTGTGTGTATAGATCTCACATAGTTCTTAATCATACACAAAATTGGTGGTGCCACCTGCCACCATTTTTGCACAAGTCCTTCTGTTTGTCTGCTGTGGGATAAAATCACTCATATACATGTAGTGGTTTGACTTATCTGCCTAAAATTTTGCATATGTATACAACTTGGACAGCTTTCTGGATTTTGTGGTAGGTGGCACAACCTACATACACATTTTGGCTGTAGACATCCATGCTAATATGCAACACACCTCACTCTATTTCCCCTTGCCACTCAATCCATGCCTCACTTTACCCGTTCCACTCTGATTTTGGCGGATACATCTAGTCACTTGTCGACTACCTGTATTCTAGTTTGAGATATACATTGAATAAAAATTATATTTTATCATTAAAACAAATTTTCTAAACAAAATGTAATGAAGCACACTATCACTTGTTTTCTTTTTGTTTTTATTTTGCAGATCATGAAAGAGTCATAGGATATTATGTTCAACATGGAGACTACAAACAGGCACTAGACAAACTTAAGAAACAGGTTTGTTCATTTGTTTGTATATTTATCTCGCTGTCAGTCTGTCTAGAATACCTCTCAGTCTCAGTACTTTGTACAGACCATCTTCAGGTCTGTTAAAGAATAAGTTCTAACCTCTTTTTTGTATCTCTTTATCATACCATCTTTGACATTATCCTGAATTATAAAAGAAATGATATGTTACCTACAGATTATTTAGAAATGATTTTATTTTTTGATTGTTTAAGTGTTTTAACAGGGTTCCCACGGGGCCTTAAAAAGTCTTATTTTTTATTTTAAATTTAAAGGCCTTTAAAGGTCTTAAAATGTCAGGAATCCAGACATAGGTCTTAAAAAGGTCTTTAATTTGATTTTACCCATTCTGATATAATGAATGTGCACAAACAGATCGATAATTGAACGTAAGCTTGGGACAGTTTAGATGAAGTTGCCGAGGTTACTTATCGAGTAAAGATCTCTGTAGATCTTCAGTTGTTTTAAAGCATGGTAGGGCTATTCAAGAATTTTATGTATAAAAGGGTCTTAAATTTTTTGTCAGCTGGTCTCAAAAATCTGAAAAAGTCTTAAATTTGCTATGCCAAGAGGTACAGGAGCCCTGTTTAAGTCCATAAACCTGGGTGTGCACCAACACACTTGCTTCCTACTAACAGGTTCTGTGACTGTCTATGCTTTCAGGGTGACTTAGAGCTGTATTACAAGTTTTCCCCAGTGCTGATGCAGAACCTGCCAGCAGAAACAGTCAGTGCCTGGATAAAAAAAGGCAATGCCCTTGACCCCAAGATGCTCATTCCAGCACTGGTCCAGTATGACAACCAGAAATATAAAGCTCAGGTGAGTTAATTTTATGTGAGTTTAATTTTATATACAGTTGTGACTCGATAATCTGACACCTAATGTGAATCCTATGTTTATGTCGGATTACAAGGCTGTGGGTGTTCATCATAGCATAATTAGCAGGTGCATAGGGGTGTCACTACATGTTTTGAAATTTTGATGATATTTTGTATAAACATTAGATAATAAGAATATTCAGTGTCTATATAATTACAGGGTAATGCTGCATTACAGTAACTATTTAATTTCAGGGTAATGAAGCTATCCGGTATCTTGAATACTGTGTGAGGATGATGGACGTTAAGGACCAGGCTATACACAACTATTTGTTATCACTTTATGCCAAACTACAGCCAGAGCAACTCATGACCTACTTGAATCTTCAGGGGCAGGTACGTTAACCTCCTACAACATTCTGTCTGCTGGCATTAACCTACTGGAGTACTGTAAATTCTCCATTATAAGCCACATGTCTATTAAAATCCACTCGCCCAGACTTTTCTGTACCCTGTCTATTATGCACTGATAAAATAAAACCTGGGGGGAGGGGGGAACCTTTAAAGGGGTAGATGGCATTATTTTCTAGTAATGGGACCATAGGATATTGAACAAGTATTAGAGAAGTACACATGCACAAAAATCATTTTAGAATTAAAATATAAAGTGTTTTATTAGTATGTGTAAAGATGTCATAACCCCAGCATTTGTTGATTCACCTTATCTTACTGGGGTTGATGATGGGAAGACCATTAGGATTTCTAAACTTAATTCATTTTAATTCAATTATGAAAAAGATTACCTTGGATCAAATAGTAAAATTAAATTGTAATAGATCATGTGTAAGGTTTTGTTGGAGTTTTTTGTTTCACTGTAGGATCCAGAAACAGTCTGCTATGACTTGAAGTATGGTCTAAGGCTTTGTTCTGAGCATGGCCACAAGAGGGCGTGTGTGTACATCTACTCAATTATGGGACTGTTTGAGGAAGCAGTGGACCTTGCATTACAGGTAAAGTTAATTGCGAATTAAAGAACACAGCTGATATTTGGTGCCATTAAAAACCAGGGACTTGCACTGTGTGAAATTAGTAATCCTGAGATTATCAATAAAATATCAATGTCATATTGATTTTAATAACTTCACGCAGTTATCCTAGAAGTACCAAACTTTTTGATAAAATCAATCAACAGGCAACATGCATTGACAGCTTTTGATTTGTCTTTAAAAATCTCAATAGACTTTCAGGATAATTGATGCAATAATTTCCCTGTGATACAGCTTAAGAAAGGTAAAAAAAAGTGTTCAGTGTGCTATACAAGTTTGTAGATTGCTTTCATTTTGGATAATGATTCTTGGCAGAGCCATTTAAAAAAATTGGATCAGCCTCTTGCATCAATTGAAATATTATTATATCATGCCAGCCCTTACTGATAGGTATTTATGAGAGCACTAAAGTATAGTTTGTGATGTGTATGACGTAAAGCATTTTCACCAAATGTATTTTAATGTTGCAATATGCCACCAGGTGGATGTAGAACTCGCCAAGCAACACGCAGACAGACCAGAAGAAGATGAAGAACTGCGCAAAAAACTCTGGCTAAGAATTGGTGAGAAAAAGTTTTTTTTTTTAGATTTTTATTATTTGGGATTGAGATAAGAAAAAGTATACAGTATATTCTCTTGGAGAGAAAAAAAAAATTTCTGGTTGTGAATTAAAATTTCCTCCAGCAAGAAGCATTTGTGTATTCTGTCAGGAGTATCATCTGTTAAAATAAATAAATTTCACAAGACTTTCTGTGGTGACTGAGAAGTAGAACAAGTAAAGAGAAGTAGTCTTCATTTAAAACTTTCATAAGTCAAGTTCTTAAACAGACTAACTTGCAGTTTAAATGCTTCACATCAGTGATATTACTTAACAGAGTTCATTTATTTTGGTCCACTTTACATGTTATGATACTAAATAGCAGAAATTCAATCTACAGGCTCCTTGTAATACCATCCTACATTATATTAAGTGCTTTATTTTTTCTGTTTTCCTAGCTTGTCATGTGGTTGAAGAAGAGAAAGACATAAAAAGAGCCATGGAATTTCTACATGAGTGTGACTTATTAAAAATTGAGGATATCTTACCTTTCTTCCCAGACTTTGTCACCATTGATCATTTCAAAGTAAGTTTTCAGTAATATCCTTTGCATATAATTCCACTTGTGCAATCCACTGTAATAAATTTAACTATGATTATGATTGGAGTCTGAACAGCATGTAAAACTATAGCCCTGTTTCTCTCAGACTGCACACTATATCTTTGAAACTGACCTTGAACTTTTATGACCTTTGCCCTCTTGATGTATATTTGCAGACCTAGGTGTTTGGTAGATGATTTTTAGATGGTTTATGCCTACAGCATTATGGAACCATGTTATGGACAAAATATGCACTAAAATATGAACAAATGAAGGATCAAATTATTACTATCCGTGTTTTAATGAAATTAACATAAATTTCAACAGGAGTAACTTTGGTAAAAATTGGTATGGCTCAAGCTGTAGAGTTCTTACAGAACATTTAGAATTTCGCTTGGTTCAGTTGAACAGTGAACTGATCCAGCTTTAAGTAAGAGTAACCACTGCTGTATCATACAAGCATTTATACTACCTAATTAAAAAATTCCAATGCTGTCAGGGCTTTCATTATCAAATCATCTAATATTTAGACAAAGGAGAGTATGAAGAGAAGACAGGGCCATATGTAATAGAAGTTCTGAATACCTCAAGCAACAAATAGAAAATCAATATATTAGATCCATGTTTCAGAAATTACCTTCTGTCCAGTTCTGTTTTCTGTTTGGTCAGTTGTCTTGAATAATGACTAGCTTATATTACCTGTTATACCAGGCTTATTATCGGGGTTTGGGAGATATAGTAACTGCGATGTGGAATGTTGGCTCATTTTTTATTCTAAAAGTTTACAGAAAATATAGGTTTTCAGTGGGAAACTGTCTCAATAAGATATGAATAAATATTTTTTACATATATTTTGTGGGGCTGTCTTCATGGCAAGAAATTCATACCCTGTTATGTTTACCTGGAAGACCTGGTCAGTGATGAAGTTAATATTGCGAACTGGAATGAGACGCGGGGGCATTCAGATTTTTGATGATATTTGACAGGATTTTATAGTTGGACGTATAAAGATTAGGTTGATGTGAGGAACACATGAAAGATTTATTAAATGTCCATTCCAAGGAAAATTTTCCTGAAGAAAGAAACAGAAATATGCATACCTGGTAAGTAGCAGAAGCGGACCCAATGGGACTCCATGCAGAGGGTCCATATCCCATTTTCAGCCACCACAACCTTTTTTTTTCATCATATCAGACAAATTTTGAGGCCTGAAACTCCCCACACCACTCCACCCCAGCCCACCACACCCCACCATTGTGACTGAAATTGGGTTCTTGAATTAGGTTTTGTCATTAATCCTCCTGGATTGAACTCTCCATTTCATAAAGCAAGAAACATGCGTTTTTCTCTCTTACTGACCACGCACGTGGGTGAAAGCCTCGTTCAAATGTAAGCCCAGAATAGCTCAAATCCCTCACTGAAAGCAAGTGTAATTAATATGAACAATGGTAGTGTTTGAGGTTGAGTGACCACGATGGTCATTGTGAAGGCAGTTCGGCTGTGGTCTGACCTCTGTGCAAGTCAGAAAAAAACGGAAAAATCACTCAAAATTATATGTACATTAAAAATTATTTATTCTCATATCGCCTATGTCAACGCGGGGATAATAACCTTTAAAATAATGTATGGCACAGTATTGTACAACACGCGGTTTTAGAGAACATTGCGAACAGACGTGATCCGAATTCCGTTTATAAGTATCAGATGAGGGTATCTTAAAGTTGAAGGATTTTTAACTAAACTGGAGAAATTTAAATCATTCACTTAATATTACAGTCAAATATAATTTTAAATGGGGCTTGCCAATCAATGCTGTAAATGAATGATATGATGTTACAATTCATGATGTTTGTTTTTAATTCAAGGATGCCATATGTACATCCCTACAAGAGTACAACCAGCACATAGAGTCCCTAAAAGATGACATGGAAGAGGCCACAGCCAGTGCCAGAGAGATCCGTGGTGAGATCCAGACCTTCAGAAACAAGTAAGTACAACTAATGTTAACAAGATCCACAGTGAGAAACAAGTGAGTACAGGCAGTTGCAGAGAGATCCTAGATCTAGCAACCTGCAGGAGAGAAGCAAGTGGGTCAGCTTTAACTAAAATGAAAATTTGTATTGAAAATCAGCTGTATACAGATTAAACACTTACTTAAGAATGATCAGTTTTTAGCTCAGCTTGCTGACTTAGAGTCAACTGAGGTATAGGAATGGTGCTTTGTCCATTGTCTGTCTGGCCGTCTGTTAGCAGGGCACAAATCATAACCCCTGACCCCTGTAACTTAATTAACAGGGAGGTCCACAAAATAAATATGTATAATTATAATTGCATTATACTAATTATACATGGATTTCTGAAATTAGGTCACTCTGACGTAATTAAGCTATAAAACTAGATCAAAAAGCGTGCTTATATAAATGCTAATGGCTCCTCTAATTATTCGTCAGAATTGGACCAAACTATGCATTATTAATCAGTTCGAGTAATAGTAAACATTTTGCTTATGATCTTGACTTAAGCTGTCATAGTCATGCCACATTAGACTTTGGACATCATTTGTTTGTTAGCGCAATAGCACCAGGGGTTTTGATTGGATTTTGTTCTGATTTAGTTGAAGGCATCTACTAATGAATCTTTCAACCTGATCAACATTTGGTTGACCTTGACCACTTTTGCATTTCAACAATGACTAAATATCATCAAAAAGTGGTTTTAGGAGTATCTTGATATGATTTCCTAAAATTATGTGACCATGGGGCATTTTATGTATTTGCATACAAATACAGCTTTATCTGGTAATTTTTCTGTACTTCTGCCAATATGACTGTTACCTGAAACTGTTCTTGATCTGTATTTGCAGGTATGCCTTTGTGAAGGCACAGGACAAGTGTTCCAAGTGCAGCTTCCCCCTGATGATGCGAGGGTTTTACGTCTTTCCCTGCACTCACATGTTCCACAATGACTGTCTTTATAATGAGGTAAGTTGGCTTTCATGACCCATTACCAAAGAATAAGATACCAAGGAACATGAGCCTTGAAAGGGGGGAGGTAAAATGCTGGGCTCTCCCCAATGATCCCTGGTATGGCTATGAGAGTGAGTTTTCGAAGACCGGTAGGTTTCTCTGGGATTTCCAGTTTCCTCCAACTCATGACACTACAGAATACCATCACCTGGACCATAGAGAGAAAGCCTTGATTAGTTACTATCACTGTTTGTGCAATCCATGTTAAATAAATTAAGTATATAGTTTTGAAAAAAAAATTATGAATTTTTTGGAACTTGATACATGGGGGATTGGATTTTGCACTGTCAACGATTAGAAAGTATTGACTCAAGGTGATTGCATTTATTATTTTGGCTGTTTGTTCACAACCTACACAGAAGAGGGCAGCATTTTTATGAAATCCAGGAGAGAAATGAAACGGAGTGAATTTATTCCAATTTTCCTTTGTTGTACCTGGAAATGAAATATTAGCAAAAGTCACAGAGACTGCATATTGTTGATTTGGGGTCCTATTTTAGGTGGATGGAGGGGGAGGGGCTCTTTTGGGAGCTATTCATCTAGTCCAGACAATGGAAGGCTTGTTTAGATGTCCTTTCTTGCATAGACTGTCCTTTCAATGGAAAAGACTGTGCACCTGTACTTTTTCAGAGAAATGCTCTGATATTTTTATGTTAAATGTTTGTTTTACCTTTTGGTAAGAGAGAATTGTCTTCATTAGCTCAGCTGACTATAAGTCATCTGAGCTATAGTCGTGGTCCGTTGTCCGTCCGTCCGTCCGTCTGGATGTCCGTCCGTAAGACTGGCACGTTTCGACACCGTTGGACCTACAAATCTGAAATTCAGCATACAGTTAGATGTCCCCAAAATCTCCTACCACGCCGAAAATTGGGTCAATAGGACTTCGTTCCTTCGAGATATTAAGGAAAAACCTTAATTTTTTATTAGAAATCTGTTTTCACACTTCAGGACTGCCTAATATCAAAACCACTTATCTGGTTTTTTTCATATTTACCATAAATATTCCTCTATATAGTTCCTATGTACATGCCAGATATGAAGTCAGTATTATATAATTTAAAAAAGTTATGGGCCCAAACATAATGGACTTTGTAAAAAAATCAGGAAGATATTTGGTCACTTAAGACCAAAAGTGTTAAAGGTAGGGACTTTTTTCCAGTAATACAACTTTAATTAATCAAAATTTAATTGTATACCAAAAATTATATCAAAATCTGTAAAAATTTTTTTAAATATTGGCAAAAATATAAAATTGGTACCTTAAATTTTGCCCAACTTTGGCCACGGCACGTTTTTTTCCTGTAAGTACTGTGGATTTAATTTTCACAGCATGTATACATAAGGATTTAATCTGAAATTTGAAAATAAAAGCTTCAAAATTAGGCTAGTTATTGAATTTTTTTGGAGGCTCTTGTTGTATTCCCTTACATTGTCAAGCAGTCCACTTTGATGACTGTAGGTCATTCAGTGCACATCTCTATGCTCCCCAGGCTGTTGGCATAATTTTAGATGTCCCCAAAATCTCCTACCATACCGAAAATTGGGTCATTAGGACTTCGTTCCTTTGAGATATTAAGGGAAAAAAACTCTTCTTTTCCATAAAAAAAAGCCATTGTTACACTTCAAGGCTGCCTAATATCAAAACCACTGATCTGTTTTTGATTGATTTAGTATTCACATTCTTTCATACATTTTCTATGAACATACCAAAAATTAGGTCAGTATTGGGTTTTATTTTGAAGTTATGGGCCAAAACATAATGCAATTTTTTTTTTAAATCAGAAAATATATTCACTCACCTAACATGAGAATTGCTGAACCTAGAGACTTTTTTTTCAGGAATATAACTTTATTTAATCAAGATTCAATTGTTTACCCAAAATTAGATCTGAATTTTGCAAATTTTTCAAGTTATTAGCATAAATAAAAAATCAATATCTTAAATTTTGTCCAACTTTGGCACTGTTGATTTAATTTTCACAGCATATATACATAAGGATTTAATCTTTTAAAATCTGAAATTTCAAAGAAATTTATTGGAAAGAATAGCTTTTTTTCATGCTTTCATACACCATGTCAAGTGTTGTTTACGTCTAGCCCACCTAGTAGTACAGCCTTCACTTGCATTGTGTAACCCACCCCAGGCAGCTTGCCTTGGGTCAGCTTGGCCACTACCAGCAGGCTTCCCCTCTGCCCTGCATTCCCCCCCCCCCCAGATGGTGCATAAACTAGATGAATGTTATTATTTTCTGTATTTGATTCATTCTTATTCTAGGCTATGCTACATTTTAGATTTTGTATTGTACCACCAGGGTTACAATGATTAAAGTGTACATTTAATTGTGTCCACAAAGTGGTTTATTGCTATGAAAGTGTGGATGTTCATGAGATAAGTAATTCCTTACTTCAGAAGAGTAAAAACTTCACCAGGTGTGAAATTGACTATTAATTCCAGTAATAAATTAAAACTGGGATAGTAATTAGCTCAATGATATTGTTTGTCCCTCATTCAGCCAACAGTGTGTATACTTTATTTGAAAAGATGTTTTATTTTATCAAATTTACTGAATCTTTTATTTTATTTTGGTGAATAAAATTAAGCATGTACTGAAAACTCCAATGTGCAAAACTTTTTAATAGTGATTCAAGGTATATTCTTGTAGATGCCATGTTGTGGCATTATTTTCTTTTAAATTCAGTTTAAACATTTATGATTTAAAAATAATAAAATATATGTGTATGCATAATATGACCCAATATGAGCTACACTCTGGATATATGATGATTGCAACTTTTGCAACAATTCTAATATTTTAACTTATAGTTTCAGTGTTTTACTCTGTATATATAATGATTGCAACTTTTGCAACAATTCTAATATTTTAACTTATATTTTCAGGTTTTTTTATTAAAAATTTATAAAACCTGTAAATAAAAAAATGATTCAGATAAAAACTTCTTAATGGAAAAAGTGGATATGCTCAAAAAAATAGGATTATATATAAACTTAAATGCATTATTCCCTTGAAAGTGAAATAAAGGTATTAGTCCATTCTGTCCACTTGCCTGTCCGTCTGTAAATTTTCATATGCATCACAGTATCTCAAAACTTTTACTATTTTTCTTCATGACAGTCTTGTCAGAGTATTAGTTTGCAATCATATATTTAGAACTTTACTATAACCAAGTAGGAGGGCCCCTTTCCTCCTAGCTTTTCATATTCTTATATAAATGAAAAACATTACAATAGAATATTTCTACATCCACCTTCATGCTGCCCTCACTTTTCCCTTCTCCGAACCCCATCCCAAAGTCAGCCTCAATAAGCAAGAACAAGATGAATCAGATATATTCATACTTTAATATTTTGTATAACTATTCGTCCATAGGTACCTATGTACATGCCAGAAATTATGTCAATATTGTGTAATATGTAGACATAGTGGGCATCACCATAATGTACCTTGTCAAGACTAAAGAGATATTGTGTCATACAGTCACAAATTCATAAATCACTTCATCAGCATAGTTAATCATAACATCATATCTGTCAAATTGAAAGCTTGCAGACTACCATACACTTTAGATCCTTCAACAAATAGCCTTATCATCATTCTACTACTGCTTATTACTGCTGTCATTGCATTCATATTTGCTCAAATATATCACAATTTTCAACCCCTCCTAAATAAATAAAAAATAAACCACTATATTTGACTCTATTAATCCATCAGTCAGGTAATTTCATTTATCATATACTCACATATAACATTACATTCCTTTATAATAGCCCAACATGTCCATGATATTCATAAGCTTTATCGACTCGATATAGTATCACAGTGGAGAAACATTTATAGTCCAATCACGATCAGCTGAGCGCCGTGACCCATGGGTCCCTTGTGATTGATGGTCCAGCTTGCCAGAGATGACATTTGAAATAAGCCTATGGGCAGGTTACTAAATTATCACTGATCATAACAGGTCATTAAATAATTTCATCACTAAAATTTTATGGTCACATGCATTTTTCTCTTGTCCCTGTAAATTTTTTACATTTTAATGTAAATCTAGAAGGTTTATTATAAATAGTTCTGAGGAATGTTTATTGTCAAGAAGTATTAGATATGATGATGATGATGATGATGATGGCATTCATGAAATATTTTTATGGTTAACGAGTCTTGCCATTTTCAGGTGTTGCCACATTTGCCACCATCTAAACGTATCAAAGCTGAAGACTTGAAAAGACAATTAGAGTCACATGACTTCATGCCAGCCCTGCATTCACAGACTGCAGAGCTAGGAATTGGAAGCCAAGAATCCAATGTCCAGGTGGGTATGAATTCCCTACAGAAGTGCAGAGCTATTTAAAATGTGACTGACAGATATAAATTGGCGGACAGCATTTGTTCGTTTATAGAAGGAAAATCTTAAATAATATCAGTTGTGGTAGGTATAAGGAAGGTGGCACTATACCACTTCCTTGAATTCTTTGGTAAAATTTGGGAAAAAAAACTTTTAAGCACTAGTATGCCTCCCTAACATAATTACCTGTATACAAATATATTGTATTTGGTTGTATTCTTAGTAATGGATATACTTGACAGATGGGAAAATGTCAGAGATAAAAAATAGGGTTTCAAAGAATAACATACTTGAATAATAAATACACAGTTTTACATGATGAAGTAGAAGTATATGATATTGGCAGATATACTCATTTTGAATCAATTATTTAAGAATATCAGGGACAGGATAAATTAAGGTTGTTTTAGAAGTTCCATAATGAAATAAAAAAATCACTGTCAGTGCTTATGAAAGGTTGATACTTTTGGTGGATTATAACATTTATCTAGAGAAAACTGTTCCTGGAACATGGACATGCTATCAGGCAAATATAACCACCAGACAATACATAATTAGAGCTCATCGTTATTTAAAGATTGAAACACATGTTGTTTAAAGATGTAATTTGAAATGACTTTCCACTGTCCAGAAGTGACAAGATTGCTTCCTCATTTCTGGTAAAAATCAGACCTTTCAATTTACTTGCTGTATTTTCACGAGCCTACATTGTTTTACATTTCAGGAGGAGCTTGATGAAATCATTGCAGGAGAGTGCATTTATTGTGGAGACTACATGATCAGGTAAGGCTGAATTTGTACCCCTTAAGTTAGATTATTTCTGGAAAGAGACTACCTTCACAGGGCAAATTGACTTGCATAATGTTTTAATTTGTATGTGAAACATTGATTTATAAATTTAATTTGTTAAACTGATATGCTTTAAGTTTTAAAACTTTAAATCTTATGCTGCATATTTAGGCAGTATATTTTCAAAAGTTTAGTGATACTGATAATCATACCAAAATGCAGATATTTTTCACCACAGGTTAATTGATTCAACAGTTTTAATGTTAAGAAACCATCAGAATGTAAACATATATTAAGTCTGTCAAAAGGATCAGAATCGCAGGAAAGTTGCACCTTATGATGATATTGACAAACTAAAAATTAAATGCTGCAATTAAATTTTTTTTTTTTGGGGGGGGGGGAGGGGTTAAGTATATGAAATAGCAGCTATTGCAGATGCTATTGACATTAATCCATTTATTTGTTTCCACCATCAAATTTGATTTTTAGCTCAGCTGACTATAAGTCATCTGAGCTATAGTCATGGTCCTTTGTATGTCGTCTGTCCTGCCGTCCAGCCATCTGTTTACAGGGCACATTTTGAAACCAGTGGACCTACGAATCCAAATTTTTGCATACAGTTAGATGTCCCCAGAATCTCCTACCATGCCAAAAACTGGGTCACTAGGACTCTGTTTTTCTGAGATATTAAGGAAAAATTTCCGTCATCTATTAAAAACAAAATTATTACACTTCAAGACAGCCTAATTTCAAAACCACTGATCTGTTTTTTGATCATATAAAATATGCATATTCTTCCATACATTTCCTATGTACATACCAAAAATTAGGTCAGTAATGTTTAATTTCTTGAAGTTATTGGCCTAAACATAATGCACTTTTAAAAAATCAGGAAATATATTTTCAGATTTAGTTATTACAAATTTATGAAACTTGTAAATAAAAAAAATGAATCTGATAAAAACTATTAATGAAAAATGTGGATATATATTAAAAAAATATTGTTCAATATAAACTTAAATGCATAATTCCCCTGAAAGTGAATTAAAGGTATCAGTCTATTCTGTTCACTTGCCTGTTCATCTGTAAATTTTTCATATGCATCACAGTATCTAAAAAATTTACTGTTTTTCTTCATGACAGCCTTGTCAGAGTGTTATTTTTGCAATCTTATATTAAGAACTTTACTATATATAACCAAGTAGGAAGGCCATTTCCTCTTAGTTTCTCTAATGCTAATATATATGAAAACTTTGCAATAGAAATCAGCATATTTTGCATTTGCTAAATTTCAAACTTCAGCTGAGCGCCATGACCCATGGGGACCTTGTGTTACTTCCAATTCGTACCTTTCTAAGAAACTTCTTCTTTCAACTGCTATAATTCTGTAGAACTAATATTGAACAGAAAACATAGCTTTTCACCTTTGCAGAGACCTGTTTAAATGTCTTTATTTTGTACTTACAGGGATGTGGACAGGCCGTTTATTGAAGATGATGAGCTGGATCAGTTGAAGAGTTGGTCATGATAATAATATTTGTAAATATTAAGCCAGTTGACATTTCTATATATGGAACTCCTAGACATGTCAATAGTCTTAGCCCTGTTAGACATGCTCTGTTGAATCAATTGTGGATATCTTAAGCATGTTTATTTGAGTTGAAATATGTCAGTTTTACCTACAGGTATTACATGCTATGATCATATGGGGGGAAAAAAATTTTGCCTGTAATTAGGTAGTCGTTGCATCTAAAATTGACTGAATTAAAAGCGGTTTAAAATTAAATTATAGTTTTCAGGTCAGAATTCAAGATGTAAACCCTAAATGAAAATTGAAGATTTTCTGTTTAATATTTATTAATTATCGTAAATACAGAGGAAACCACTACTCTGCATGTGCAGGTCATGAATAATTATTGTATACGTATGTGGTTTGACCAGAATGATGATATATTGTCACAGTCTGCATTTTCATGACTCACAGTCTTAGAGGCCAGGTTTTCTTGATGATAGAAGACGGGAAGACATTGTTTTAACAGGCCTCATATGGTGCAGTTCTGTATGATTTCCTGCAGCATTCTAAGATTTTCTGAGTTAATGTTGATATCATTGAAAGCCATAGGAAACTCAGAGCTTGAGAGCACCTATGAAAAGCATCTGATGTTAAAAATCAGAGGATATAGTAGTGTAGAATATCATGGTAGGGGTTTGAGCATATTCAGAAATATCAAAAGAATATTTAAATGAAATGACTGACATTCATAAGATTTTACAGTGTGAGCAGTGGTCACGGAAAACTTTCATGCCCTAGTGCAATACAAAATTATTGAACACAATCAGAGGGGAGGGTTTTCTGTGCTGCAATATGTTAAGAATTTGTGCAATCATTTTGTGACTGTCACAGCAAATCATAGGAAATTGTAGTCCATGACTGACACTTGTGATACATTCCATTTTTCCAGCCATCAGATCAGGCCATGGGCTTATCCTGACTAAATGCTCAAATCCTAGTCCCACCATCTGTAGAATATACATCAGAACTATGAAATGTAACATGCTCTACCTTCTGACAGCAATATTATTCTGTCCCATAAAAACATATCCAATAATCCCTAAATCTCTGCATGTAAGGGATGCTTACATTGCCACTGATCTTTTATATGTATGGGTATGCTGTCCATATATAATTTCAGGGAATAATTGGAAATGTTGTTGAGGGACAAGAATGATGTTGCTGTCAGAAGGTAAATCAATGGGGCTTGGATTTGAGCATTTAGCAGGGACAAGCCTTCATGCTAGATCTGAAGGCGGCAAGAACAGAATGTATCACTTTTGTGCTGGACTCTGGGGTGTTGGGGGTGGGGTGTTTCTGAGGACAGTCAGGAGTCCAGTTCTGGACTAAGGATATTGAAGTACCCCTCAATGTAGAAAATGTTGAAAAAAAGTCACACTGTGTGTGGCCTGCTTTATATTGATTGTTCATACTGAGTTCATTCAAAATCAGTGCCAGAGGGAGTCGCTTTTAAGTTTGAGAACCATTCCAAGGCAGCCAGTTCAAAGGTAGTTCATTATGTGTTCTGTAATAACACGTTACATGTTTCTGGAACAGAATCAAGGTATGTGCAGAGTATATCAGAAGCATTTCTTAATCTGTAAAATCAGAATGCTGTTGATATAATTTTTAGCTCAGCTGACTATAAGTCATCTGAGCTATAGTCGTGATCCATTGTCCGTCGTCCGTCCATCCGTCTGTCCGTCCGTCCGTCTGTAGATGAGGCACGTTTTGAAACTGTAAGACCTAGGAATCCAAAATTCGGCATAATGTTAGATGTCCCCAAGATTTCCTTCCTATCCGAAAATTGGGTCTTTGCAACCTCGTTCCTTTGAGAAATTAAGGAAAAACCTCAATTTTTTATTAAAAACCTATTTTCACACTTAAGGACTCTCTAATATCAAAACCACTCATCTGTTTTTCCTCATATTTACCACAAATATTCCTCTATATAGTTCCTATGTACATGCCAGAAATTAGGGCCATATTATGTAATTTACAAAAGTTATGGGCCAAAAACATAAAGCATTTTGGAAAAAAACAAAAAGATATTTGATCACTTAACACAAAACATGTTAAAGCTAAGGACTTGTTTTCCTGTAAGATAACTTTAATTAATCAATATTAAATTGTATACCCAAAATTAGATCAAAATCTTTTAAATTTTTTAAAATATTAGCAAAAATAAAAAATTGGTACCTTAAATTTTGCCCAACTTTGGCTACGGCATGTTTTTCCTGTAAGTACTGTGGATTTAATTTTCACAGCATGTACACATAAGGATTTAATCTGTTAAAATCTGAAATTTGAAAATAAAAGCTGCAAAAGTAGGCTAGTTATTGAATTTTTTTGGAGGCTCTTGTTGTATTCCCTTACATTGTCAAGCAGTCCACTTTGGTGACTGTAGGTCATTTAGTGCAGCTCTCTATGCTCCCAAGGCTGTTGGCATAATGTTAGATGTCCCGAAGATCTCCTACCAAGCTGAAAACTGGGTCTTTGTGGCTTTGTTCCTTTGAGAAATTAAGGAAAAACCTCAATTTTTTATTAAAAACCTATTTTCACACTTCAGGACTGCCTAATATCAAAACCACTCATCTGTTTTTCCTCATATTTACCATAAATGTTCCTCTATATAGTTCCTATGTACATGCCAGAAATAAGGTCTGTGTTATATAATTAAAGGATTTAATCTGTTAAAATCTGAAATTTGAAAATAAAAGCTGCAAAATTAGGCTAGTTATTGAATTTGTTTGGAGGCTCTTGTTGTATTCCCTTACATTGTCAGGCAGTCCACTTTGGTGACTGTAGGTCATTCAGTGCACATCTGTATGCTCCCCAGGCTGTTGGCATAATGTTATGCAATCCAATCACTAGGGCAAGCCCTCTCTCCACTGAGTTGAGCTTGATCAGGCTGTCTGCAGTTATTACCATACCACAGTACCACAGGGAGCCCCCCCACCCCATTCTGTTGACAGACCTGTACTATGAACTAGATGAATCTTAAAAATTAAAAACATTTTTTCAGCAACGAGCAGTAACAACGGAGACCCCTCCCCCCACTCACCCCTTCAAAACACAGGACTAATAAACAAGTTGAATCTAATAATTTTAATGTTAAATAAATTCTTTTTGATGAGACTTGGACAATTTTTTTTTTTTAAGTGAAAAATTTCAGGAATTTAATCCTAATATTGTTGTGCTAACTGACAAGATTTAAGGAGATATAAATACTTTGTAGCATTTCATTCATATCTCTTCAAGTTGGTGGGGCCTAGGTGTGAATAACACTGTTAACTTAGTATTAAATTAGGAATATTGGTCAAACTTTGTGGGATTAATTTTTAACTCATATGGCCATATATTTAACTTTTAAAAACTTAATTACCTTCACAAATTATTTGTTTATGAAATGTTACTTTTAGGCCTATTTGTTCCCTTGGTGCATCACTAAATGGTTTAGCTCATGTCCATTATTTTATAACTTACAGAGTTTCATTTTAGCAGGGCCATTTTCTCATAGCTTTTCTAATGATAATATACATGAAAAACCAAAAGAAATAAAAATATTTTGCAGTTACTAATATTTTCCAAAATTCAGCTTAGCGATGTGACCCATGGGTCCCTTGTTAGTTTCTGTTTTTAGCTCAGCTGACTATAAGTCATCTGAGCTATAGTCGTGGTCCATTGTCCGTCGTCCGTCCGTCTGTCCGTCCGTCCGTCCGTCCGTCCGTCCGTAGATGTGGCACGTTTTGAAACCATAAGACCTAGGAATCCAAAATTCAGCATAATATTAGATATCCCCAAGATCTCCTACCAAGCCGAAAACTGGGTCTTTGCGACTTCATTCCTTTGAGAAATGAAGGAAAAACCTCAATTTTTTATTAAAAACCTATTTTCACACTTCAGGACTGCCTTATATCAAAACCACTCATCTGTTTTTCCTCATATTAACCATAAATAATCCTCTATATAATTCCTATGTACATGCCAGAAATTAGGTCTGTATTGTATAATTTAAAAAAGTTATGGGCCCAAACATAATGCATTTTGTAAATAATCAGGAAAGAAATTTTATCACGTTACACAAAACTTGTTAAAGCTAAGCACTTTTTTTCCAGTAATATTACTTTTTTTAATCAAAATTAAATTGTATACCCAAAATAAGATCAAAATCTTTTAAATTTTTTAAAATATTAGCAAAAATAAAAAATTGGTACCTTAAATTTTGCCCAACTTTGACCATGGCACGTTTTTTTGCTGTAACCGCTGTGGATTTAATTTTCACAGCATGTTTTTGTTAGCATTTCAACTGTTAACACCAAAAATTTGAAACCAGTTGATCAAAAACTGTAGATTTTATTCAAGTTTTCAAGCACCATGTCACATATTGCTAGTGTTATGCAGTTTGCTAGAGCTCAGCTCACGAGCTTCAGCTCTAAGTTCCTTAAATTTGGCATACAGTTGGATTTCTCCAAATTCCCCTACCATGCCAAGAATTTGGTCACTAGGACTTAATTCCTTTGAGATATCAATGAAAAACTTCATTTTTCCATTAAAAACCCATTGTTACACTTTAAGACTGCCTCATATCAAAACCACTGATCTGACTTTGATCATGTATAATATACATATTTTTCTATACATTCGCCATGCACATGCCAGAAATGTTGTTAGTATTGTGTATTTTTTTTAAGTTATGGGCCCAATCATAATGAACTTTTTTAAAAATCAAGAAATATATTTACTCACCTTAGATGAGAATTGCTGAAGCTGGAGACTTTTTGTCAGGAATATAACTTTATTTAATCAAGATTCGATTGTTTACCCAAAATTAGATCTGAATTTTGCAAATTTTTCAAGTTATTAGCTTAAATAAAAAATCAATACCCTAAATTTTGTCCAACTTTGGCAATGGCATGTTTTTTTTCTGTTAGCACTGTTGATTTAATTTTCACAGCATATATACATAAGGATTTAATCTTTTAAAATCTGAAATTTCAAAGGAATTGATTGAAAAGAGTAGCTTTTATTCAAGTTTTCATACACCATGTCAAGTTTTGTTTACAGCTAGCCCACCTAGTAGTAAAGCCTTCACTTGCATTATGTAACCCACCCCAGGCAGCTTGTCTTGGCTCAGCTGGGCCACTACTAGCAGGCTTCTTCTCTGCCCTGCACACCCTCCCCCCCTAGATGATGCATTAACCAGATGAATGTTATAATTTTCTGTATTTCATTTTATTCTTGGCTATGCTACATTTTAGATTTTGTATTTACCACCAGGGTTACAATGATTAAAGTGCACATTTAATTGTGTCCACAAAGTGGTGTATTGCTATGAAAGTGTGGATGTTCATCAGATAAGTAATTCCTTCCTTGAGAAGAGTAAAAACTTCACAAGGTGTGAAATTGACTATTAATTCCAGGAATAAATTAAAGCTTAGATTGTAATTAGTATAATGATATTGTTTGTCCCTCATTCAACCAACAGTGTGTATACTTTATTTGAAAAGAAGTTTTTATTTTACCAAATTTACAGAATCTTATTTTATTTTGATGAATAAGATTATGCATGTACTGAAAACTCCAATGTGCAAAACTTTTTAATAGTGATTCAAGGAATAATCTTGCAGATGCCATGTTGTGGCATTATTTTCTTTTAAATTCAGTTTGAAAATTTGTGATTTAAAAATAATAAAAATATATGTGTATGCATAATATGACCCAATACGAGCTACACTCTGGATGTTTAATGATTGCAAATAAGAATTCTAATATTTTAACTTATATTTTCAGTGTTTTTTTAATACAAATTTATTAAACTTGTAAATAAAAAAAATAATCAGATAAAAACTATTTTAATGGAAAAAGTGGATATGCTTAAATAATATATAAACTTAAATATATTATTCCCTTGAATGTGAAATTAAGGTATTAGTCCAGACCTAGGAATCCAAAATTCGGCATAATGTTAGATGTCCCCAAGATCTCCTACCAAGCCGAAAACTGGGTCTTTGCAACTCCGTTCCTTTGAGAAATAAAGGAAAAACCTCAATTTTTTATTTAAAACCTATTTTCACACTTCAGGTTTGCCTAATATCAAAACCACTTATCTGTTTTTCCTCATATTAACCATAAATATTCCTCTATATAGTTCCTATATACATGCCAGAAATTATGTCTGTATTATTTAATTTAAAAAAGTTATGGGCCCAAACATGATGCATTTTGTAAAAAATCAGGAAAGATATTTGATCACTTAACACAAAAAACGTTAAAGCTATGGACCTTTTTTCCAGTAATATAACTTTAATTAATCAAAATTAAATTGTATACCCAAAATTAGATGAAAATCTTTTAAATTTTTAAAATATTAATAAAAATAAAAAATTGGTACCTTAAATTTTGCCCAACTTTGACCATGGCACGTTTTTTTTACTGTAAGCACTGTGGATTTAATTTTCACAGCATGTTTTTGTTAGCATTTCAACTGTTAACACCAAAAATTTGAAACCAGTTGATCAAAAACTGTAGATTTTAATCAGGTTTTCAAGCACCATGTAACATATTGTTTACATCAAGCTAGTGTTATGCAGTTTGCAAGAGCTCAGCTCCCCAGCTTCAGCTCTAAGTTCCTTAAATTCGGCATACAGTTAGATGTCTCCAAAATCCCCTACCATGCCAAGAATTTGGTCACTAGGACTTAATACCTTCGAGATATTAATGAAAAACTTCATTTTTCCATTAAAAACCCATTGTAACACTTCAAGACTGCCTAATATCAAAACCACTGATCTGACTTTAATCATAAATAATATACATATTTTTCATTCTCTATGCACATGCCAGAATGATGTCAGTATTGCGTAATTGTTTTAAGTTATGGGCCCAAACATAATGCACTTTGTAAAAAATCAAGAAATATATTTACTCCCTTAAAAAGGTCATTGCTGAAGCTAGAGATTTTTTTGTCAGGGATGTAACATTATTTAATCAAGATTCAATTGAATACCCAAAATTAGTTCTGAATTCTTCAAATTTTATAAGTTATTAGCATAAATATAAAATTAGTACCTTAAATTTTGCCCAACTGTGACCATGGCACGTTTGTTTCCCGTGAGCACTGTTGATATAATTTTCATATCATGCACACATAAGGATTTCAGCTTTTTAGTTTAGAAAGCTGAAAGAAATTGGCCAAATATTGTAGCTTTTATTAATGTTTTTTATGAGACCCTGTCAGACTTTGGCTGTCTCCAGCCCCTCTTGAGTCACCACTTTGTTGACCTTGTTGACCTTTCATCAAATTATGCACGCTTGAGGCGAGAATGCAGGCAGCTTATGGCCAGCCACAGTTGATCCAGGTGTCCAACCCAACTCATCTAGTAGTTTTAACCATCAACATAACAATAAACAATAAATTAATAAATTTTTATTTGTTTTTAATAACAAATTAAAGAAAAATAGAAAAGGAATTTGTTAGTTTATAATAATAGGAAATTAACTTGCAGTTACTGATAATATAAGAATCTTGTATCGATGGGTAGAATGTCACATATTCCAAATAACACCATGCAGTCACCTATGGCATTTTTCAGTTCAATTTTAATGATAAAGAAGTAAATCATATTATTCATTACTAATCATTAGGGATTATATGAAGGAAAATAATGATAGACAAAGATGCAGTTGATAATATTAATCTAGATTCCTACTGTGTCTAGTGTGTACATTGATGTGAAATTAGTCCAAAATGAATTTTTTACAGTTATTTTTTAATATAAATAAAGGCCATAAAACCAGGTACTTATGATCATTATTTAAATGTGTGAATTTTGTACATTCTGGATTCTCAACATCTTTGTTTGGTGAAAACTGAATAAATACCAGACATGGTGCAAATACTTTGTAATTGTATTTAAATAAGAATATGATTATGTACTCCATTATAAAATTTCTTGCATAAAGAATGGGAATTCAGGTAAAAATGAAAGTATATGAATACTCGTGCAAATACTTTCAAAATGTATTCATGAATGTATTCATGAATATATTCTGTAATATTATTTTAATAATCATATCAGTTATATTTCATTTTAAAA
The DNA here is from genome assembly GCA_026874595.1 of Sipunculus nudus. Classification (NCBI taxonomy): domain Eukaryota; kingdom Metazoa; phylum Annelida; class Sipuncula; order Golfingiida; family Sipunculidae; genus Sipunculus; species Sipunculus nudus. The sequence goes on from CM049319.1 coordinate 19,532,023, forward strand.
AATCATATGATTCTCTTATTATTTTTAATAAAAATTATATTTGGAACAATATTTGTAATTTTTTTAATAAATAGTTAAACTCTTATATTATATGTTCTGCTTATAAGTTATATGGCCAAGTCAAAATCTGTGTGACAGTAGTACTCCATTTGTTAATAAAATAAATGAAATCAATCCTCTTCCCTGTCTCCAAAGGTACTATCAAAATCATACATAAGCTAAACAACATCAACTCATAATACAGCTTATATTTATTACCACACAAAACCAGCATGTGCCTCATTTCTAAATAATATTTTTTTATCATATATAACAGCTGAGCGTCGTGACCCATAGGTCCCTTGTTTGTTTCTTAAAATCAGCATTATTGATTATATTGAATTTAATCAGTTCATTAATGATCAGATTTTGATTAATAAAAATACATAAAGGCTGTGACTCGGCCATTATCCTTCATTAAAAATGAAACCACAAAAGAACAGATGAAATATTGTTGGAATTTTGAAACTATCAAACCATGATATGTAAAGTTATGCAAATAGTAAGAAATTGTGAAGCAAAGTATTGTAGGTTAAGATTACTATTCCAGAGCTGTATGATACCTTGTGATTTGAGAATGCGGGCAGTTCTTATGTCTATATTTAAATGTTTTATATATTCTGTTAACAGTTTAATGATACACATGCTTTAAGTATGGGAGTATATTTCATAAAGAAATGAGGTAAGACATCTAGTCCATGTATATTATGTATTTGTTTGTTGTACAAGATAAATCTTGTTTTTCTCTGTATGTAATATATTGTGACCATGATACTCTGGAGCTTCTTATATTTCAACATTACTTCGAGCTGCTAGTGAACATAAACTTGTGTATATTTTCAAATCTGAGTTATTTGAATCTGTGTTACATTGCCCAGCCATGTTTTGGTTGTATCCCCCCCCCCCCCCCCCCCCAGTGAATTCCAGTTGGGGCCATCAAAATGCCATGATCCAATTTGGTCCTTGATTCTTGGTTAATGATTCCATATTCTGTAGTATTTTTTCTCAATCCTTTCTTTAATATTACAGGTATAACATTATTCTGTCATCCTCTGGGTGTCAGCAATAATGTCATAATTAAAATTAAAAAAGCGCACAGTTGGTGTTAACAGATGAAATGCTATCAAAAACATGCTGTAAAAATAAAATCCACAGCAGTTACAGAAAAAAATGTGCCATGGTCAAAGTTTAAGGTACAAATTTTTTATTTTTGCTAATATCTTAAAAAATTTAAAATATTTTGATCTTATTTTGGGTATACAATTTAATTTTGATTTATTAAAGTTATATTACTGGAAAAAAGTCCTTAGCTTTAACATGTTTTGTCTTAACTGATCAAATATCTTTCCTGATTTTTTACAAAATGCATTATGTTTTTGGCCCATAACTTTTTTAAATTATGTAATATGGACCTAATTTCTGGCATATACATAGGAAATATATAGAGGAATATTTGTGGTAAAAATGAGGAAAAACAGATGAGTGGTTTTGATATTAGGGAGTCCTTAAGTGTGAAAATAAGTTTTTTAATAAAAAATTGAGGTTTTTTCTTAGTTCCTCAAAGAAACAAAGGCGCAAAGACCCAGTTTTCGGCTTGGTAGGAGATCTTGGGGCCATCTAACATGCCGAATTTTGGATTCCTAGGTCTTACGGTTTCAAAATGTGCCAGTTTAACGGACAGCCAACGGACAAAGGACCACGACTATACTCAGATGACTTATAGTCAGCTAAACTAAAAATGCTAAAACAGGAAGACAAAGAGGACAAATTTAAATGAAGGGAAGTGATTTTCACCATTTACCAAAATCAACACCTACGATAGAATTATAAATGAAACACTGAACCTCGTTTTGTGTTCAGTAAGGCTTTTATTGTTTTTTTATTGCACAGAAAATTTGGAGACGCGGAAAGAGATCTAGAAACCGCGGGGGTTATTGGGGTCATCCGGTGCTTTTTCCTCCTCTGCTTTCTTTTGCTTGAAATCGTCTTCCCTGCGGATCTTTGGGTACTTGGATATGTTAGCCATGTACTGTTGATTGACCTGTAAACAACAACAACATTAGGCGTAAACATATACGACGCAGCTATGGTCTTCAGACATTTGCAACATATGAAAGGCTAGGTAAAGTTCGAATATGGATAACCTTGGCGCAATTCTCAAGGTCACAGACAATTTTGCTAAATGATATTAGCACAATCACTCGACAAGAATTAGAGGTACAGCCGCCATTGATAGACCAACCATGAATCTCATGAGGGGGCGCAGTTTTCAAGGTCACAGAGTTATTACTGTTTGTTATTGATATTAAACTCATCCGTCCTTTTTAAGTGTCTCTCGAAATTCCCACGGGTATTCAGAACCTTTCAGGAAGCTACTTCCATGACAGGCGAAAGCCAAATAGTTTTCTGACTTCTTTATCCCGAGCAGTAAGATTAGGGAAACCGCTTGGTCCCTAGCATACCTGAATTAAGGGTGACCTCTGTCCTGTCTTTTTTCAAATATACATTAAGTACCCGGGGGGGGGGGGGGGGACAAACCTTCACCTTATGGTATTCAGTTATTTGGTTGGTTTAGTTATGGCGTGCTAATGGGCTAAACGTTAGTCCCAAGAAGGGGTACAAATCGGAAGTACTTCCCAAGACTATTTTGGCCTTTAACTATGGCGTTTAGCTCCAGGACCAGAAATCTAGTATGTTACGGCTCAGTGATAACAATTGTTCTAATTTTGGACAGACCTTTAGGCCATTTTTAGCTCAGCTGACTATAAGTCATCTGAGCTATAGTCGTGGTCCATTGTCCGTCGTCCGTCCGTCTGTCCGTCCGTCCGTCCGTCCGTAGATGTGGCACGTTTTGAAACCGTAAGACCTAGGAATCCAAAATTCAGCATAATGTTAGATGTCCCCAAGATCTCCTACCAAGCCGAAAACTGGGTCTTTGCGACTTCGTTCCTTTGAGAAATTAAGGAAAAACCTCAATTTTTTTTATTAAAATCCTATTTTCACACTTCAGGACTGCCTCATATCAAAACCACTCATCTGTTTTTCCTCATATTTACCATAAATATTCCTCTATATAGTTCCTATGTACCTGCCAGAAATTAAGTCTGTAAAATATAAATTCTTTAAGTTGTGGGCCCAAACATATTGGACTTTGTAAAAAATCAGGAAAAATAATAACTCACTTAACATGAAAAATTTTGAAACTAGAGTCTATTTTTTCAAGTATATAACTATGTTTAATTAAGATTCAATTGTTTACCCAAAATTAGATCTGAATTTTGTAAATTTTGTAAGTTATTAGCATAAAAAAAAATCAGTACCTTAAATTTTGCCCAACTTTGACCATGGCACGTTTTTTTCCTGTAAGCACCATTGATTTAATTTTAACAGCATGTAAACATAAATATTTAGTTTGTCTAAATCTGAAATTTGGAAATAAAAGCTTGAAAATTAAGCTAGTTATTGATTTTTTTCTGTAGTCACTTGCTTTGATTACAGATGCAGGGTCCGACTCCAGGTCACTGGAAGTCAGCTATGCCAGTTTTTCTTATTTGTTACAGTCACTGGGGGAGATCCCCTGCTGTGACAGGTGTACAGTTATTCTCAAATCACCACCCTAATCACCCCCCCCCCCCCCCCCGCAAACCCAACCCACCAAGTGTTATGCAGTAATTGTTATTGTTTTCACTGTATCTCCTTAATTGTAATGCTGTTTCCACTCCGATATGCAAAAACTTTCCTTGAAAAAATAATTAAAGGTGTAATCCAGAAGATGCAATGTTGTGTAATGTAGCATTTTTCAAGAAATCAATTTTCTTTTAAATGATTTAAACAAATATAAAGGAACCCATCAGTATGCTTAAATTATTATAAAATATGAAGCACATGGATAAATAAAGACACAATTAAAAATTGTGAAATCTAAATCAAGTATTATTTTTAGATATTTATTGTTTTGCAGATTTAAAAGATATATTTTTGTGGTAAAAAATAAATAAACATTTGTATGCATTATGTGGTGTTATCTGACAAGATTGAGATTTATGATGATGCAATTGAGAATTATGAATCAACTTTTATATTCAGATATATATGTTAAATTGGAAATGTATAAAAATATAAACTTAAATTAGAAAATAATTGATGTGATAAAAAAATCAGGATTTAATACAAACATTTCTTCATTATTTTCCTACCCCAGCAGAATTTGAGATCAGGCTTTGTTTGCCCTGTTTTATGTTGTTAATTAGCTATATTTCAACTGTATACATTTCATAAATAAAATACATATATATTCAATAATATATATTATACAAAAAAATAGATTCAATTGAACAAATGTGTAAACTACTGAAATGTCAACAGTTAATCGAAAAACCAACTAATGATCATGGTAATAGTACAGATCATTTGTTCACAAACTGCTCACATGCTTTAGTTTTAACATTAGGAAACACATGGTCAGGTCACAAAATATTTTTTGCAACAATTTCTTGCTCATCAATACAAACCAATCATATAAACCAACCATGGCCTTTATTACCTCTTCCTCTTACACTTTATCTCCATTAGATATTATTTTAGATTTTCACCTTCAAGGTTAACGTCAGCTGAGCACAGTGACCCATATGTCCCTTGTTTTTTCTTTTTTTGGGGGGAGGGGCGGGGGGGATTTAAAATTAAACTGATGTGTTGTACTTTATATATGGGATAACTATAAAGGTAAAGCGAGTGCGGTCAATGTTAATTTTTTATTCGCGCCAAAATATCAATAGTTCCGTGTTTTTGAAGACGCTCTGTATATAAGTAGTCACCGGTACTAGTGTTTATTAAACGTTTTGAGAACTTTAGCTATAGCCTTGAAATGGTTAATATACTGCTCGAAATTTTCGTTTTGATTTCCAGTTAGAATATGTCGGGATTTATTATGGAAATATGATATCATCTAGTGATTTTGTAACGGCAAATTCATTACATACTTTATTCATGTTCATATTAGTATGTTGCCCTCCGAGAGGGCTTAACAGTTTGTTTAAGAAACAATTTACAAAACGCAGAAACACCGTTTAGCTTAAGGATTGCTCGCTATTTTCATATGCAATAAAATTTGCATATAAATTCGTTGTCTTCAATCAAATATCAAATTAAGCTGAGCTCCACGACCCACGGGTCATTTGTGTAATCGTGACACAACTTACCCTCCATTCGTCCAGCCACTGATGGTGATGGTAGGTGGGTTCCTTGGACAAGATACGTTTCAGGATGGCCTGGTTCTCATGCGTGATTCTGAGTAACTCACGTTGACGTCGGGTCTTGTTCAGACTGTAATGATACAGTCAAAATATCTAATGAGAAAATAAGTAAGAAGGAAGAACACTCAGAGAGCGCATACCTCCGCCGGTGTCCTATCCATTAATGATTTTGACAACTCAGGGAGTGAGTTCAACCAAGAACAAGAGGACACTCGAGTACAAAGCGTATCGCTTCGCCAATGCAGTAAATGTAAGATTTTACATCCCAAACCCCGGATCATCTCTAGATTTATGCAGTGTCCCGAGTCTCACTCAAAGTTTATTTAAAATAATTATTTTTAATTTTATTAAATTTTTAATTTTTATTCAGTAATTTATTTTTATTATTTGAAATTTAATTATTGTTTTTTTATTTCATTTAATTAAGTTTATTTTTTTTCATTTATTTCATTAATTTAATTTAATTCATTTACAGCTTTACTTGGATATCACGTGCTTAATAAAAAATATAGATTTACAAACAGAATAGTCTTGCTCCCGCATCTATATCCAGGTCGCCTCCAAAATTTAAACAACAATCCCTTGCACCAAGATCCAGCTGTCCTCAATAGTTCACTGCAACTTCTCCAATGAATGGGTCTTTAAAAGCTGGGGTATCATTATAAATTAGGGTAATATCTTGTATTCATTTATGAAGTAGCAAACCTATAAAAGAGCACCGCAAGGATGCATATTTAGCCCGTCGTATGTCGTGTGACCTCTGACCTCTTATTCAAGGGTGGAACTCAATTGTTAAATATTCATTATATGTTTCATGAAAATTCATCAGCTTTTTCGTAAGTCGGCACGGTGCAACCAAGGTGACCTCATTGAATATGCATGGTTTTTGCCAGGAATCGAACATTGGTGAGATACTGTATTGGTTAATATTCTGTTGAGTTTCACTAAAATACATTATATTCCTGGTAAGGTATCGCGGCGACACCACAATGATGACCTCTGACCTCAATATATATGCGTGGATTTTTGCTTATAGTCGAACTCTATAATTTATTGGTTAGTAGTTATATTGGTTTAAGAAAAAATCAATCAAAGCCTTGGTACGTTATCAAGGCGAAGTAAATGGACGGCCGGACCGTGGCCATACCACAATACATCCCGTCTAAGGGTGCCTATTCATTAATGCGGATTTTCACCCGCGCGGGTCCCCGCATACAGAGAGTCCCTTCCATATGTGCGGGTCCCCGCATGCGGGTGACCCATTTGTTTGGATAAACGCATGCACTATTAATCATGATTTCTCAAATTTTAGTGTAATGTGTTAAGAAAATATTCAGTGTAAACATTTATACTAACTGATGAGACAGATTGAAGCGGATTAATATCGGATCTCACCAGCTAGGTTTAAATGGTGGCTATTTCCTGTCACACTCTAACTAGAGCTGGCCCCGGGCCGTATCTCAATGAAGACTGGTCGTATATTTTTGTGCAGTCTAATGAGCTCTATCAGCTCCTTTTTCTTTTCAAAGATAAGGACACAGACCTGCTACTGCATGATATACATGTAGCACCCGCGCGGGGGCCGCATGTATGGAAAGGCACCCTAACACGGGCCTTAAAAAAATTGACGTCCATTGTACACAATTTCTTTGTATATGGTCAGGAAATAGGGCGAATTACATATGTGTTACACAAAATGTTCACCACAGAGGATTTAAATTTGGTTCTAGTTACCGAATGGTGTTAACGAGTAATAACTAAAACAAATAAATCGTTTCAGTATTAAGTACTAGATGGCGCTCGGAAGCAAAAGTGGTTTTACCTTAGTGGTGTTACAATTATGATGTCATAATGGCTACCATAGTGACGCACAGATGTATAAGCAAGTAACTACACTCCTTACACAGTGACCTATTTCCATTACCACTATTCCGATAATTTTTTCATTGTAAAACTGCCCCCAAGGTGAGGTTTCTTCGACCACCGCCACCAGGTCAGCCGTGTATATATAATTGGCACCATTCCAAGCATTACTCTGGGCGATAATTCGCCAATACCCCGCTATCATTGGTCAAAACAATTGTCCCGATGCAAGAACTGGGCTAAATGTGTCGACTAATGAGAGATGGACATTCCAGTGTGTAAGCAAGGATTAAACATTTGGCACGGCAATAATGTATACGGCAAACGTTCCCAATGGGAGTAGTGGGTAGAATGAAATGGATTACCAGGAATGGAATGAGAACGCTGCGTGTGTGGACATTAAAACGACTTCTGTAAATTTGTTGCACAGTCCCTGAATTATTTTAGCTTTCGGTTTTGTTCAAATGAGAGTGATCTAATGACTAGAAACCACGTTTGAGATGACAAGGCTGGAGTAACATTAATAACTGCGGTTTCAATAGATATACGTTACATCGTTCACTGTTTGTTTACCATAATACTATTTATCGCAATTAAAGATCATATTCCATCATTGTATTATGTCACTGTTCGCACTTGCTGGACAAAAATATATAACAGCTAGAATACGGGTAGTGGACAAGCGACCACGTGTATCCGCCAAAATCAGAGTGGTACGGGTGAAGTGAGGCATGGAATGAGTGGTAAGGGGGACTAGAGGGAGATGTGTTGTATATAAGCATGGATGTCTGCAACGTAAATATGATTATAGGTGACGCCACATGTCATTTGAACGAGAAAATCATTTCTAAGATTTATACACATGCTAAATTTCTACCATTCTATCCGAGATGTATACACATGCACTATTTTAGGTGGATAAGTCAAACCACTGCAGAGATATGAGTGATTTTAACCCAAGGCAGACGAACAGATGGACGCTGTGCAAAAATTGTTGTAGGTGGCGCCAACAGTTTTGTGTATGATATAAAGCTACCCAAGAGCTGCGCTCGTGCAATCTTTCAGCCCGATTGGTCAAACGAGTCCCAAGATATGTGGGTTTATGTGTGAAAACAGACGCACAGATGGACGCTGAGCAGAGAGGAAAGGTCAGAGGTCAACCCAAAATGTGGGCACAGCAGTTCACATGTAACCCGATCATAATTCCGAGTTTCATAAAATTCCATCCAGTGGTTACGGAGGAGTTCCGCAGAAACCTAAGCCGTAGCGGCGGCGTCCGGCTGAAACATAGTATCCGCAAAACTCTGTTTTGGCGGATACCATAATAACAATGATATTTATATAATAACTGAATTAAGTTTCTATCTTAATCCAACGATGTCACATGTCCGCAAGAAAGATAGTCAAATTAATACTACAGGGCGTTCCTTACCTTTTGGCAACATAATCCTTATTGTTGTCGAATCTTCCGCGCGTGCGCATGATGTAGGACATCTTTTCCATCAATATGCGGTTGTCTCTTTCAACAATAGCGAGACGTTCCCCTTCCATCTGAGGATTAATTTAATAAAATATGTAAAATTAGCGGAATTATATAATCATAACTGGACAACTTTTGAAAAAGTGAATTCTCATTAAATATATAAATATATATATATATATATATATATATATATATATATATATAATTGTATATACGTTATGAATAAAAAATTTTGAATTAGTACATTCATTAGACAGGAGGTTTACATACTGTAATTTCTTGGTATATTTTTTCTTACCTGTAAATTTTTGGTATTTTTTTAACCTTACCCGCATTTTTGTGGTATATATTTAGCGTTATGTCTTTAAATTATTTTAACTTGCCTGTATTTTATTAATATGTGTTTTAGCCTTACCTGTATATCCTTGCTATATTTTTTGTCTTCTCTGTAATTTCTTTGTATATTTTTTTGCCTTGCCAGCATTTTTTGCTATATATTGTATCTTGTTAATTCATGGTATATTTTTCGCGTTACCTGTAATTTAATCCTTTCCTGTGATTCCTTAAGCATATATTTTTTAGCATTATCTGTAATTCTTTGTATATTGTTTTAAGCCTTCCTTGTAATTTATTGGCACATTTTGAGTCTTAACTGTAATTTCATGGTATATTTTTTGTCTCACCAGTTATTTCTTTGTATATTTTGTTCCCTGTAACTTCCGTATATATTTTTCAACTTACCTGTAATTTCTTGGTTTATATTTTTAGATTACTCGTAACTTCTTGTTTTATATTTTAGCCTTACCTGAATTCCGCGGTACATGTTTTAGCCTTACCAGTATTTTATTGTATATATTTTAGCCTTGCCTGTAATTTCCTTATATATTTTTTTAGCCTCATCTGTAATTTTATTGTTTGTTTTTTTCGCCTTACCCGTAATTTTTTTGTGTATATTTTAGCCTTACCTGAAATTTCTTGGTTAATTTTTAGTCCAACCAGTAATATCATGGTATATTTTGGTCTTATCTGTAATTTCTTGATATGTTTCAGCATTACCTCTTATTTTGTTGTATTTCTTTTAGCATTACCTCTTATATTGCGTTACGCGTTTTAGTCGTACCGGTAACTTTTTTGTTTTGGCATTACCTGTAAATTTGTGGTATGTGTTTTAACCATTTCTGTGATTTCTTTGCATATTTTAAGATTTGACTGTAATTTATTGGTATATTTTTTTCAGTCTTATCTGTAATTTCTTGGTAAATCTTTTAGCGTTACCTGTAATTTCTTGGTCTTACCTGTATTTTTTTTGTATTTTTTAGCCTAACCTGTAATGTTAAGGTATATTTTTAGCCTTACCTGTAATTTCTTTGTACATATGAAATCTTACCTGTAATTTTTATGAATATTTGAAGACTTACCTGTAATTTCGTGGTATATGTCTTAGCCTTTCCTGTAAATTTTTTATATATTTTAAGCCTTACCTGTCGTTTCTTTTTTATATAATTTAAGAATAACCTATTATTCCACGGTATATGTTTAAGCATTACCTGTAATTGTGATTTCGTGGTATATTTTTAGCCATACCTGTAATTTTAGTATATTTTAGCCCTATCTGTTATTCCTTGGTATATTAATTAGCCGTACCGGTAGTTTCAGGTATATTTTTTAACTTTACATGTATTTTAGGTATATCTTTTAGCTTTACCTTTAATTTCTTTGTATATATTTATCATTGCCTGTAATCTTTTGTATATTTTTTATCCTCACCTGCAATTTCATGGTATAATCTACATCCTGAATTACTTGTGAACTCATGATAAATTTCAAATCCTTACCTGAAATTTCATAGTGTATACAACATCCTAACCTGTAATGGCATGGTACATTTTAAATGCTTACCTGTAATTTCATGGTAAATTTAACATCCTTACCTGTAATTTCTTCAGTTTACAGTGAAGATGCATGTACGTCCGTGGTGGTTTGTTGTCCAGGACGGCTTTTGCTAAAATAGCAATGTTTAACAAAAATTAGAATTGGCCAATAGCTTGTAAAGGGCAGAACATCGTACATGCATGTCCATATTCTGTTAGAACTGGAATTCGGGAAATCAGTAAAGAGAACCGAATACTGGTATTCCGTCCATAGAATGACAACAAGACCTTAACCTTTATGTGTGTGTGTTTGTGCGTGCCTGCGTGTGTGTGTTGGCGTCGAATGACGCCTGACGCATGGATAATTGTGCATTTTAGCGGTTTTTTTAGAGGTTTATTTTACAATCTTTAACGCAAATTATAAACAAAAGTAATATACTGTAATATACATGAGATGTATAATTTTAGAAAAATAAGGATTATATAATGAAAGGTAGTGTTGTTTGAGAGACAAAATGTCTCAAATGTCTAATTTATTGGCTCAAATTTTCATCGTCCGCCATAACGTTATGCTTGACGTTGACAACGTCGTCAAGAAAACTATATTTGAACATTTTTACTAATTATATCTAAAATATATTGGTTATCAAACACTTTAGGCCTTATTCTTATATAAGTTATTATTTCTCCTTATTATAGAATAAACTAAATTTGGAAATAATGCGTTAATAATGGTAAAATAAGCCTTTTAAAAAAACTCGCTAAAATGCACAATTACCGACGCATGCGGGGTAGAAATATGTTACCTGTAGCTTTAACAAGCTGTTTTCTTTACCTGCAGTGTTAATATATATGACATGTGCTACAGGTCAAAATACGGTTAACCCTAATTTATCGGACCACTTATTTATTGGGACGAATTTATTTGAAAAATACCTAAATGTTGTCAAATCAGCTCAGCATTTAACATTGGTATCAATAATGTTATTAAAGCAATTAAGAGAACGGCAGAGGTAAAAGTGCAGTAAAGGAAACCTCACCTAAAACGTTAATTTTTTGCCCCGCAGAGGATATTAGGTAATTTTGCATTTTAGCGGGTTTTTTTGAAGGCTTGTTACCATTTTTATCGCATTATTTCCAAATTTTGTTTATTTGTCAATAAATTAAGACTTTTGAGACATTTTTTCACCTTTCATTTTACAATACTTATTTTTCTAAAATTATACATCTTTTGTATATTGCAGAATATTACTTTTGTATATAATTTGCGTTAAATATTGTATAGTAAGCCTCTCAAAAAACGCTAAAATGCACAATTACCGGATATTAACCGATATAAAACGCTCACAGATGTCGCACAAATATACAGTTGCGCTGCCCCTTGACAGTGGGAGCGGCCGTGCCTTTCCCTATGCTGAATATCTGCGAAAAAAATCCCTCACAGTGCCGTGAGGTGAGGTTTCCTATACTGCACCTTAACCTGACATATTATTAGTATTAAACAAGACAACTGTATATTTAGAATAAGAATGGGAGTAATTTCAATTTTCAAGCAAATAGGTCTGTCATTGTTATGAAATATCATAATAATGTAATCAGTAATATGATATTCACACCTTGCCTGACTTTCCTCCGATGTGCATCGAAGCGGCTTTGGTCCCATCTTTGTTTCAGAAGTTTATTGTTGGCTGGAGTGATGGACTGGTACGCCCTGTAACTTCCCCTCTGGATAGCGCTGGTGGTCGGCTGCATTTTTACGGTTGAAGCTACTTTAAGTGACATTTGGGCGTTTTACAAGCCGGCAAATACAACACAAAATACCCTCCCGACGTTTACAAAGTGACGTTACTGTTACCAATGAGCGCATCAGATGCTGCCATGGTTATAGTTATGACGTATAGGAAGTGACGTCATTTCTATATGCTAAATCGACATGAGGATAAAATTGTCGCCAAATCAGTCTCCTCGATCGATGGAACCTTCTGCAGTGTAAATGTAAAACAAGCGGACGGCGCATTATCTAACCTATTTTAATGGTTAATGGTTATTTTAGGTTAGAGGGACCTATTTCCAGGCCCTATATATTATCATATAAGATGCACAAGTTAGGGGCTCTGGGAAAGTTTTTTCTATCGTGTGTTTGGCATCATGTGATACATCAAAATCATGCTCACCTCCTGCACTTTTATTTTGTTCCAGGAAAACAGAGGTTCAGTATCTCATTTTCCCGGTTATGACAGAAAGCTACAGCTTCTAAAACTGGCCATTAGATGTCGCCACCTCTCAAGACATTTCCAGGAATCACATATACAACTTTCAATCCCCTCCAGCATAAACAAAAAAAAAAGGCCAACCCTGCTATTTTTTCATTTATTTAATTTCTCCTATCACCCACCTGCCATACATATTGTATGCATCCTGAAATATTTTCCCCCTGAAATTTTCTGCTGCCCTGCAATATTTAATGCCCGCTCACTCTTGACGCCACAAATTGGGCCGACCCTGACCGGACCCGGAAATAGGTCCCTCTAACCTTTAACATTGATGACATAACATGTTAATACTTATATTTTACTATATTTCACTGCTCCTTTACGTGTAATTTGGTGCGGATGAATACCTCAGATTTCCAGGGAAACATTTTTATAACAATGTTATCCCCCCTGCGTTTGTTAGAAAGTGTCATGTCTAATGCTTCCAACCAATGTACCATGTCATGTTTCTCTGTAATTCCATATATTTTATCACAGGCGCTTGAATTGCTTTTAGTGTAGATTTGGTTAAATTTGTTACTTTTCTAGGTCATTTCCTTATAAATAAAACTTATCTGACATTATCCTAGCGTTTTAACACTATATGGGCTATCTCCTTATTATCTACTTAATATTTGAGATAGGCAAGCAAGAAGCCCCGGTTGTTAGGCCCGACAGCCATGGCACTTCGGTTTCAGGCTAAATTTGAAGTACATGAGTGATTGGCTGAAGTATTGTTACGCCAGCGATGTCACCATCTGTAAACTCCAGTAGTAGACATAACAGTATCAACCAATGAGAAAGCGAGTCCTCGGTTGCTATGCCATGGCTGTCAGACCTAACGACGGGGGCTTCTTGCCTGACTATCTCATTCATTAAGTAAATAATAAAGAGAGGGACCTTATAGCTCGAAAACGCTGGTAACATGTCAGATAAGTAATAGTTAAGGAAATGACCTAGAAAAGTAGGCCTAAAAAATTTATATGAAATCTACACTAACAGCAATTCAAGCGCCTGTGATCATATCACATTGGCCTGTCATCTCATGTTCCATGGCGATTTGTAGTGTCAATCCATGTAAGTTTACCATAATATATCGTCTTATATTTTGCCGTCATTTCATTTATGCCTCGAAAGGGAGCTCCTAAGGCCTATGATTATTATTATTATTCATATACTTAGTTATTTTTTTCTAATTAATTATTTATTCAATTTAACCGAAAATTTGTTCGTTTATCCAAAAAGAAGGATGCAAAATATGCGAAGAAATTGTCACAAAACTTGAAAAGAGTGTCTTAATCCAAGCAAGTGTACAGAATTAAGCAGTAATACATAACGCCGATTCATTGGTGCACCCTGCCACGTATAAGGTAGGTGTGAAAACACCGCTTCTCTGGTTGTCCACGACTCGCCTGAAGTAAGGCGATTTACAAAACCAAAAAATATTATTCAAGAGCTTAACTGTTGAAATAAAGGAGAAAATGATTTCAAATAGAAAGGATTATTCATGATATTTCACTTTTTATCGATTTTAGGGTGGGGGATAGCTCTTTAAACTAAAGCGGCTAGGAATTATAGGTACGCTACCCACTAGATCGGATTTTCCAGGGTCGTTAAGCAATCATTTTAATGTATTTTACAAACTGTATTTATTATCTACACGTGAAAAACTTAACACATACACTAATGCCAAATAACACGAATATTAATTTAGGTTTGTCAGCATCAGATAAAGTCCGGTACTCGGTGGCAATATCGCAATCCTGGTGAATTTAGGTGCAATCTCCTTTAAAATCCGAATGATAGTTCATCCGAAAAGAACCTTTGCCCAAGAGCTGTTCTTATAAAGGACACTCTTAAATACACACACACACACACACATATATATATATATATATATATATTTATATACGAACCTGAGCAAGCAGGTTTATATTGATATGGGAAGAGGGAAGCATTATACAGAGAAATATGGAAAATCCCATGATCATTCCCCAGGTCAAATTAATGGACTCATTGACACAGAGAAAATTATATCAAACATATGGCGAGCTTATCGATGATAAAGGTAGAAGAAAAAACCTATATGTACACATGGTCACGTGAGACACAGCTGTCAGTAACAACCAGACTACGTGTATAAACAATCATGATCTGCTTTTTTATATAACGACATGGCTTGGTATCGGTGCCCACTTAGGACACGTGGCACACACGTTTAACTAAGCAAGCATTATGCCACAGGGTCGTAAGGAGCATACACCAAGTATGCCAAAGGGCCTCATGAAGCGTGCACGTGGCATACAATTAGTTGCGTCAATTTGTCTTCAAGGGTGAGGAGGGGGATAACTCGGAGTGGGAGGGCAATCAAGTTAGGACTTTTTAGCATAAATATATATATATGTATACCATTTTTTTGCCTTTGTGATACATTTCAAATATATGACAATTAAATATAAGGTTTTAAAAAATAAAGGTATTTTGTTGCCAGCAAATGTTAATTCTAAACCACGTTTAGATAGATAATATTTCATTGTAAACTCAGACATGGAACCAAAGTCTATGATTCTAATTATTAATATTTTCATTTCCAGTATATATAAGTATATATAAATATTACTCTCTGAATATCGGGGGATGATACATTGACAATACCACCCTTTGCCGGGAAGTGGGGGAATATAAATATATATATATATATATATATATATATATATATATATATATATATATATATATATATATATATATATATCGCTCTGAACAGGAAATCCTACCTGAAAGTCATACAAAAACATTTTACTCGTAATATTGTTTTAAAAGCCGCAAAACAGAAGTAAACTTTGATAATCAAGGTGAAGACAGTCACCCAGATTTTTACTTTATTCAATTATATGTGATTCATGCATGTGTGTGTGTTGGTGAGTGAGTACGGGTGTGTGCGCTGCCTATAGCCCGTATATTCAGTTGCAAAGATAAAACTCTATTTAAAGGGGTCCAATCGCCTATCTGACCTTTATAATCCCCTGGAGCTTTAATAAAAATAGGCCAGGAAATGTGGATATCATCCCAAACAGGCTGCTTGTTTTGTTTATATCAATGTGTTTATAATATGAGGGAGCCCGCGAAAATAATATAAACAAAATTTCAACAAAAGTATCTGGCAGCAAGTCAGAAAAGCAAAAGCTTTGCAAATAGCGTTTTGCAACAAGTGACCTTGCTACCTCCGCATTTATGCAACTTACCACATTAGGTAATATGTTATTCCCGTTTGTCAACATTGCTGTGTTTACAAACATGTTGTTGATAAACAAGTTCATACATCCTTCACGAAGGCCTTATAAGAACATTTCATAACCAAAATTACCTTAGATCATTGATCACAGAGGAAGCCAGGAATCATAAATATCTTTTCAAAAGGTGGATGAATGGGAACCATTAAAGTATAACATCTCAATCTTTTTGTTTACTTTATTACTAGGTTAAAAGGTGCTTAACTGTCTACTTCCACAAAACGCTGAACAATAGAAACAATAGAGAATATCTAACATTGATTCAGTCAGTATACTGGGATGTCACAAGTAGGCGATGGGATGTTATCCATACTTCTGAACTGAATTCGTCTATCGTTTTGAAGACCCTATCCCCATTATCTCAGAGAACATGGATCAAACTAGAGCAGATTTTTAAATAAAACCAAGCTGTTTCTCTGAAGAGGTTCGAAAACTATAATCAAAAATAGCAGAATAAAGAAGGGTTTTTTTTCACTTTGTGCAAGTTTATAAGGACTCCAGACATTAAACTAGTAGTAATATGTATAAATGTCACATATAACATGCAATTGCTGAAAAAACACAAATGTTTTTTTCAATATTCCAAAATATTACTTTATATGCTTGGATATTGCAGTAGATACACCAACCGTCCGAATAGAAATTAAAACACAATGAACATATTCATATAAAGAATCTAAGTCAAACTGATTCCTTAAACAGCATTCCTTACACCTTAAGTTGTTTCTTACCTTTTCACCATTTTGATATAAGCTTAACATCTTTAAAAGCCTGATGTTGGTTTTCAATTTCTTGTTTCATTACTACTAACGACTCAAAGCAGCCAGCCATCAGACTGTGAGTCATATAAAGTGACTTATACAAACTTCCTGACAGCACAGAAAACGATATATTAACTGAAGTGAGTCTGTGTCACTCAGGTCAACTAAATACAGATAAATGTTATACATGTAAGGTTATCTACATACAAACTCTATACCAGGAAGGCAAGAACGAACCAATGAATTGCATGGACAAGTTCATATTGATCCGGAGAAAGAAAAACCATACTCTGCCGATATGTTTGATTACGTCACTGACTCACTGTATGTGTCGCCATCAATATAAGCCACCACGAGACAAGAACAGGTATACAGGGCTTTTGGACGATAAGCATACGACCAAACTGGAAAGGTAAGTCCTTACTTTTAGCAGACTTTTCCTCCACCATCGAGGATATACACCATTTTCTCTCGTTTTATTCCATAAGCAGAATGCATAAGTGGTAGACGCTACTATAATGGTAGACTCGGCTCACAAAATTCCCTTTTATTTCATATAAAAATAAAGTTGTAGCTGTAATTTAAGTGAGCTATACATTTTAGATATGTATTTTAGGTCTGTTGAAAATGCACGTATATGAAGTATGGCTTCATTCTTCTCACGGAAATCTGAAAATAAACTGATTAAATAATCTATATAAAAAAAACATAAAACTCCGAACAGCAGATATACATGCGGAAACTATCATAAACAAGATATAGTCAGATACCGACGTTTAATATATATATATATATATATATATATATATATATATATATATATATATATATATGTTCAATCATAAAGCTTAAGTAGAAATGAAATATATGCTTGAATATGAACCAACATTTGCAATCATTGAACAAACGTACATATGTATTCTGGGAAGTATCGGACAAATTTCCGATGACAACACAAGAGGATTCCATGACCTCGGTTGATCTGCTCTCACGCTAAAATGATATATTGACAACGAGATAAGATTTACTTATCAGCGACAAAAAACTAATGCAACACATTCTGATCGAAATTATTTGTTGAGATACGCCCATAACAAAGGCCGTGTGTGGCCTACAGACTATAATGGTACAAAATCGAACCACTTCAAGGCACAGTCAAGGAGGTAACCCCAATCGCGCCGTGAGACGTGCAAAGCATGCTTAATGAGACGAGGAACTGTATAAAGACTAGACTACCTCTTTTGGGAACTATTTAAAGCATTCTGAGTAGTTAAGCCAATTTATAGATCACAACCCAAAAATATAATCGTTAGAATTTAGCAAGGGCTACTGGCCTAATGTGAAAAAGCGCAATTGGATCTAATGCCAATTTCAGAGCATATCGGGAAAATACACCAAAGAAGAAAATACTCTATTTTCAAATTGGTGTACATCACTATACTGGACTAAACATGACAATGCAATAAAATGAAATACCTAAAAAAGGTCTACATCAGCAATTTATATGATAGCACAAGTCTCTCTTTTAATCCTGACATTGAGCCACAGCTATTTATTCATCCTGTCATAGAGGGGGGGGGGGGGGGGGGGGCAGATCAGCTGACCAAAGCAGGCAAGACTGAAATAACTGACAGTCTGCCAAACCTTTATAAAGATAGAGACATAATCTTGTCCTGTTGCCAAACCAAAAATAATATTGGTTCTTCGTTTAAAATCTATAAACAGATGCTGACATAACCTGTGATTGTTGCTAAATCTGTTTATAAATACTAAAAGACTTTGACTTCAATGATTTTTTAAGCTGACATGTTCACAAAATTATTCTTGTCAAAACGTTTAGAATAATGAAAATAGATGCTAATTTAAAACTGCCATGGAGCAGAATACAGATTTATATGTTAGTCATGGATTTTACTTATACGTTAGTTGCATATTGACACCAATTATTTAGATTGCCTTTACAACTCTGCTTATATACCCACAGAGTTCTACATCCACCCTGATATCTTAGTTTTATCATTAATGATAGCCCAATAATTTAGCCCAAAATCATTCGAGCAAACTTGAACAAAGGCCACCTCAGAATCTTTTTCTATTTTGTTGCAATTTTAGGACATTTGAAATAGCAGTGTTGCAGAAGAAGACTTGTGCACCCCTCAGTTTGACATATGCTCACTTGGCCAGATTACCAACTTCAGCTTTCAATAACTATATAAAAATAAATGAACCCGTTATAATCTTACATAATGGAGAGAACCTTACCCGAGGATCCTTCTAATGAAATATTAAACAATTTGGTTCGATTGATTCATCAAAATGATTTTTAAGGTAGTGACTGGAAGAGGCTGATGGTTTTAGTTTTCCCGCGTAAAAAAAAAAAACAATTCCATGCAATTGGCACGAAAAAAAAATCAAATATTAGTCATGTGCCCAACTTCAGCTTTCAATAACTATATAAAAAATAAATGAACCCAATATATTCTTACACAATCTAGAGAACCCTACCCTAGGATCATTCTCAAGAAATATTAAAACAATGTTGGCTCGACAGGTTCATCAAAAAAGATTTTCAAAGTAGTGACTAAAAAGAGGCTTAAAGTCTTAGTTTCCCGCGAAAAAAGTCCACGCAATATTAAATATTAGTCATGTGACCAACATTTGCATATTATTTGGTAATGCTATCTTTGCCGGTTCTGAGACTGTAAATTTAAAAGGCTTTTTGGGCCAAAGAAGTTCAAATTCCTGTAACTCGGTCAAAATTCAACGAACTAGAACCATCTTGGCAAACTTGTGAGAGCATGTCTCCGGGATAATTTCTGTAAAATATTGAACAATTTGGCTGAATGATTTCAGTGAAGAAGCTTTTCAAAGTTTTTTCTAGTTTTTTTTCACATAAAATATATGTTGAAGCAGAATACCAACAAACAAACTAAATCCGACAACATTTGACGGGTGACTGATTTTTGCATAAAATTTGGTGATGCTAGCTCCTGACATTCGTGGGAAAATCACTGATTGAATCAGAAAGACGGACGACTCCACAAAACAAGGTCAATGCTGGTGGCGCCACCAATATCTCAATTTCACAAATGAGTCATTTGATCTACGTTTGCATAAAATCTGGTGATGTTAGCTCATGTCGTTTCTGATATTGTAATATTAGTATGCTTATATTCCAGATTACTAATTTCAGTTTCCTCGACTAAAAATCACCAAACTGGAACCATTCGATCAAATTGAGAAACCTTATTTCTTGATTCATTTCTGTGATATATTAAACAACTTGGGTAGACAGCTTCGGAGATTTCCAAAGGTTTTCTAGATTTGTCAACGTAAAATATAAGATGTAGATGGCCACAAAATAAGCTCAGTCCTACAATATTTGACAAGTACTAGGTGACTGAATTTTCATAAAATATAGCTCGTTGTTTAGATGGTATTGGTTAACGTACGGACGACGCTGGACGGACAATGGTACAATGGTGCTTGTATTAACATAGGCTCCCGAGGCATCGAAAATCTTGCGCTTCTAAAGCTACTGATTTTCCCGCTGCCTGTCTTGATCGTTTATGATGCACTTAAACACAAGGTGGTGAGCCTATCAGCTGAAAAAAACTGCTGATGTGACCAGCAGCCAACCAAATGCCAGTCAACAAACACGCGACAGGCATCAGGCTCCGCCAAGAAACCACGAGTGGGGCCATTTTCTCTGAGCCTGTGACCTGTTTAAACGGTTGCCGGGGCGATGAGCTGTCACTCAAAACGAAATGAACAACATTGGCTCCTCGTATTCCTTGCTGGGCTGGTAAACCAATTAGTCTTCCAGCACAGGGTCTCATCTAATTGGACCAAATACAGTGCTCCCCTCTGGTGTAGCGATTCAGGATACGAGGTCAAAACAAACAGCGCTTACGATATAGGTAGTAGGCCAATAGGTAAAGCGCTGTGTTAAGAGCGTAGTATTAACAGGGAAAACAAGATCCATGCAGGTATGCATGTAGAATCAGTTCTGTGCTTAGAATGAAACATTGAAAATAAAAGTTGCCTCGATCCCCAGGTTCGATCTCCAAATTACAAAAGAATAATCCGCATCCACATGTAGAACTTTTATTATAGGAAGCTTTTTTACATCATGCCTATAATAAAGCGACTATAATGTATATGATCCATGTGTATGTTTGTAAGTCTACTGTATGTGTTCTTTCTCAGATAAAACACTGATTATGAGGTGTGATATCTTAATTCTTCTGTTTGGTTCATTTCCAGGTGCAAACATGCTTAACAGAATAATTTTCAAGAACATCGGACAATTTAAAGATTACACCTGCATTGAAATCGGACCGCCTGAGGACGCCCCAAGCAAACAACCAGGAGGGTCACAAGGAAACTCTGCAGAAAGTGACAAATTTTATGGCTCTTGTGCCGTTTTCGTTGGAGAAAACGGATCAGGCAAGAGCAGTGTTTTTGAAATGATACGCCGCTGTCTTTCTGATGAGATAACAAAGTCCGAATCGAAAATACCTGACAAAGAGGAATGCTCCTTCGCTCTCTGTCGGTTTACTTTGACTCCTAAAAATTTTAGACCACACACGAGTTTGAATGACATTTCACGAGTAGTAGGATCAATGCCAAAGTATAAAAATATAGACAAATTAAAAAAGTTTTATCAAAATCTTGAAACATATGAAAACATCACAGCGTACATTGGTATACTGCGGGAGCAAAATCTAGGAGTAAAATTTAAATACCTACTCTTTAAATATTTGGATAGAGAGGAATCGATCATGTTTATAGAAAGACAACTTGCACCGGAACTCGAGGAGCACTTCATAGATTGTTCTGCAGCATCATCCATGATGGAAACTGTGGATGAGAAATTTGACCTGGAAAACCTGCGCATAAATTTGAAACAAAAATGTCAAGACGAACAATATTCTAACGGGAGCTGTAGGGATAAAATACAATACATTGTCAAGAAAACATATGGTCTCCTTTTTGGAAAGACAGGGGCCGTTCAAGTGTCATTTGCTCATCGCGGCATCGGTCCGCTAGACAGCTCTTTAAGCCCAAAAATGGCACGAGGATCGCTCAATTACGAAGACACTGTAGCTGGAGCCGAGTTTTTATGTCAAATGCTTAATGTCATAGTGACTAAACCAGAACTAGAGAAAAAGTACAAGAGATTAGTCAAAATGTTACTGGGCCATGAAAGATACGAGATTGTACGTGTTGATGAAAAGAAAATGATCTTCCGTGACCAAGAAACCGGCGTCGAGTTGGATTTGTTGAAGATTCCTGAAGGCGTCTATGAGGCCCACGCATTCTGTTTGATGCTGACTGATACCAGTATGGCCAGGACTCTGTGTCTTGATGAGCCGAACCGCTGTATGCATCCGACCATGGTTGAAAGAATGAGAGAAATTATTCTGCAAGAAACCAGTGAAAGGAAAATATCAGTGCTGCTCACAACTCACTCTCCTTCATTCGTATCACCTGATCTGTGGAAGAACACATACAAATTTACCAGAAAAGGCGACGGGTATTTGAGCTGTCGTCCACTCGATGACGAATATTTCATACGAAACAGGATTTCGTCAGAGCAGCTTCGAGAGATACTATTTTCAAACACTATTTTGTTCGTGGAAGGAATGAGAGATGTTCTGCTCATTCAGAGATACATCTCAGAGTTGATGTTAAATGACTTTCGAGATACAACAACAGAGGGTGGAAGCTCCGAATATTGCCATTTGGGTAAGATGAAAGTAATAAGTGCAGGTGGTACGGACAATGCATTTCTCCCGATTTCGTTCTGTCAAGATTTAAATATTCCTTACTTGGTTCTCCTCGATGGCGACAACAAGGACAAGAAGAAAAAGGAAGGACTTCGTTTAAAAAGGAAAGTAAGCACTCTGAGGTGGCGGTTTTTACTTAAATGGATAAGCTGCCGAGACTTGATTCCAAAGACTGAAAAGCCAGCTACAGAGCCTATTAATGCACTGATCCAGAAAATGTTAGATGACCCAGGGTTTAATTTTAACAAGGGGAAACAAGAAATTTTGACCATATTAGAAAAAAAGTGGCATTCAGAAAGCTGGTTTAAGAAATTCAAAAGGGCCGGTGATCTGATGAAATGTTCGGATACTGAACCATATAAAAATCTTTTCCTTTGGCAAACAAACTTGGAAGATGCAATAAATCATTCACACACAGAATTAGACGTTGAGAAAGACACCAAGAAGGACATCCTGCGCATGAATATCTACGAACGTTCCAAACTAGCTCGATTGCTCATACAGTCTTCTGAGGGAGAATTCACGGATTTCAAAGAATTTCTGTATAATGCACTCAGAAGGATGGAATGAAACCCGGAACAGAACGTGACTGTGATTGTTAAAAGAGCTAAACTATTAGCCCCCCCCCCCCCCCACACACACACACACACACAAAAAATCACAGTGATAGCCAAAGGTATTGAGTGCCAAAGGTGGTGCAATATTCGTCTAAAACTTGTAACTAATAGTTATAGGTGCTACTATTGAATCGTAATATCTTACGAATTACACATCATTTGTTTAATTTAGCTGTATTTTATCTATTCATGGTCAGTAGGGTTGAAATTTTTAGAGATTGTTCTGTTATTGCTCGGTTAGCTTATTATTCTTAATCAAGACGTTGCACTTCTAGGGTTACAGTTTCAAAACACAAGGCTAACTTTTCCTTACATCATATCAATAAGTTGAACACTTTAGTAGATATCGAAATCCACCATAATGCATGGGCAAAATGGATATGTACAGAGATTTCTTCTTTCCGTATAATGCAACATGGCTGTCAACATCAGGCATCGCCATCATCGTTAAATATTGTGAAGTATTGCTTATCCATGTTTTGTATATAATATATCTGGGGCATTTTGTGTTTCTTGCATACATCTGTGATTATTATGTTTTGGTGATGCAGCCTCATACATTTTGCGATTTTATATTTGAATTGTTTCGCGAGGGTTCCATTTTTTATCTAACCAAACAAAGTAACCTACAAGACCAAACCATTATCATCTGAATTAATTATTTTGAATAATATTAAAATATTTTTGTTCATTTAAAAATGTGATATAATTTGGGAATATTGGGTAAAATACATGGTCCAATCTTAATTTAAAATTCAGTCTTTTGCTTTTTTACTTGCCCTTTACGATGGAACTTTTCCTCACGAAGGTTTAATTTTCGCGATAATTTTCCATTCGCGAAAATCGTGAATTTGAAAGCCTCGTGACCAAAAAGACAACAATAGTATTGCATGTTTTAGAATGAATATACGTTGAATGAAGATTAACAAATGTATTTGACTATATCTTAAACATGTGTTGCTATATTTTTCGATGGAAATATAATGTTATTAACTTATGCTTTATATATGTCTAACTATTGTTTATTTTACACTAATATAATGTATTGGTAATGCGAGTAAGAATGATTTGTTAAGGAAGACGGCATAAGATGTATTTGTGAGGCAAGGCAAGTATAAGAGTCGCAGGGGCGTAGCCAGAGGGGGCCGCAGGGGGCCCTATGAAAATGAAGGAAAACCTCCGTTTTCAGGTATAAGCCTATTGTTACACTTCAGAGTGCCTAATATTAAACAAGTTTATTTTAAGTTTTTTTAAGTTATTAGCATAAATATAAAATCGATACCTTAAATTTTGCCTGATTTGACCTAGGCATTTTTTCCTGTAAGAACTGATGATTTAATTTTAACAGCATACACATCAGTATTAACTCTTTTTAAATATGAAATTTGAAAGGAATTGAACAAAAACAGTAGCTTTTATTCCAGTTTTCAGACACGAACAAGCTTCTGTGGCTCAGGGGTAAAGCACAGGACTCAAAGCCGGGAGATCGTGAGATCGAATCTCAGCCGAGGCGCTAAGATTTTTCACGGTTAGCCCCGACCCAGGGTGAGCGCTCTGCAGGCTTAATGGGAAGGCCGTGCCCAATAGCCGTGTTTCGCCCATAAACGAGTGCGCCTTTCGGTGGTTTCTCGGTGGAATAATCCAGCAATGGGGACTATTACGCACCCAGGGCACGCAGGTGCAGTAGTCACCGCGTCTGGTTGACGCCAGGATATAAAATGAGAGCAAGAGTGTGTTACTGCCCTGTTACGTAGTCCAAAATCGGAACGGAAATCTGCAAATGTACATATACGTGGTTAGGTAAGCATTAAAAAATGGAGGCGGTAACCTCCAGATGAACCTCCAGACACCATGTCAAGTATTGTTTACATCAAGTCAACCCAGCACGATGGCGTGCAGTGAATGCCGGACACCTCACAAAACCACCGGTTATGTAACTTGTTTCAGTCATCCCAGCTGGCTCTCTTTGTTCAGAAAAGCTAGGCTTCCCCTCCCGTCCCCATGCAAAAACAAAACGAATATTATGAATGAATTCATTTTTTTCTAGGCTTTTCCTAGTTAATAAAATAGTTAATAAAAGTAAGCATGCACACATTAAACTAAAAACAGCAATGTAAAAAACCTTTTTTTTTTGGAATAGCGTCCTAAGAAATAATCTGAAAGATGTCATTTTTAGTGTTTTTATTTAAAAAATAATAATTTTCTTTTAAATGTAGTTTAGGCATTTTATGATTTAAAAATAGTAAAATATGTGTATGCATCATTTGACATGATCAAACTAATGATAAACAAATGACTCATGGGTCATGACGGTCAGCCGACTGACATGTTTATAATGTGTCTTTTCACAGCCAACTAATTAAGATAAAGAAGGTGGCATCATAGTTCATGCATATTAGCTTAAGTTGATCAAAACCCATGAGCACTACAAGTTTGATGACAATGCAACCGGCCTTTCCTGGGGAATCTGGCAATTTGTGTGTATTTTGCATTATTTTTGGGGTGCTTAAACATACTCCAAATCTCTGAGAATATAGGTCACACATAACCCAATTTAAGGATTTCTGGAAGAACTTTTGAGGAACTCTCAGGATGTAAAGGTAAAAGATTCTGGGTCCAAAGGTTACGATTTGTGCCCTGCTTTGGTATCAAATATTCAGTTATTCGGAGGGGGGGGGGTGCTTAAAAGCCCAATTGCTCAGAGAATATGGGAAACGGATATCTAATTTCAGGTTTCCAAGGATATTTTTCACGGACCTCCCTGGATGTCAAGTTAGAAGATTCTAGGACGTAACCCCTTACGATATGTGCCCTGTTAACGGACCACCCCATCTTTAAAGGTCTCAAAAATAGAGAGAAAAAAATGTGTAAAAATTTGATAAAAATCAAGGTGTCCACCAGTCTGCAGGGACTGACGTAACACTACTTGATCAATATGCATGCAAGAATCATGGTGATAAATGCATTGGTTGTTCGAATACTGGACCTTTTGTATCAAACTTTTTTAATTATTCTGGGGGTACTTCTGAGCCCCATAGCTCAGAGAATATGAGTAACAGAGACCTAATTTCAGGTGTCTGAAGAGAACTTTCGAGGAAATCTCAGGATATCAAGTTAGAATATTTTAGGTCCAATGATTATGATTTGTGCACTGTTTTGGTTTCACATTTTCAATAATTCTGAGGGGGGAGGTATTTATAAGCTCCATTGCTCATAGAATATGAACAGACCTTATTTCAGGTTTTCAAGCAGATTTTCTATCGACCTCCCTGGATGTCAAGATAGAAGATGCTTGGTCTAGTGGTTATGATCTGTGCCCTGTTAATGGATGACTGCATCTTTAAAGGTCACAAAAATAGAGAAAATGCGTAAATTAAAAAAAAAATCCAGGTGGCGCTTCCAGTCGGCAAGAACTGATGAAACACTCCATGGTGAATGTGCATGCATAGAATCATGGCGATTAATGCACTAATTGTTCAGATACTAGAGCTTTTGTATCAATTTTTTTAGTTATTCTGGGGTTACTTCAGAGCCCCATAGCTCGGAGATTTTGAGTAACAGAGACCTAATTTCAGGTTTCCATGGAGATATTTATGGACCTTCAAGCATGTCAAGTAAGAAGATTCCATGTCAAACGGTTACGATTTGTGCCTGGTTAACAGACGGACGGACAGACGGACGGACGGACGGCGGACAAAGAGTGATCGCTACAAATCCGTTTACTTTCAGTCAGCTGAGCAAAAATGATGCAGCTTATAATTTTTAATTTACTTATATTTGCAGATTTTTGTTTGTATTGTAAATTTATCAAATTTGTAAATTGAAAAATTCAATAAGATAAAATTTATTCATTATATTAATCGCTATTCTCCTGCCAATATGGGCATGCTGAAAAACAGTGTTTAATATAAACTTATAATCTTTATTATCCCGTCTCAGCAGAAGGTGATATAAAGTTATCAGTCCTGTCTGTCCACCTGTGTCTATCTGAAAATATTTCACATGCAACACAGTATCTCAAAAACATAAACTGGTTTTTCTGTGAATGTCATGTCACAGTGTTAGATTGGTAATCATATATTTAGGAACTATTCATAATCATCAAATAGCAGGATTATTTTTCTCTAATTTTTGCATATACTTATACATTGTATTAAGAAAATGGAAACAAGTATATCTTGCAATCGTTGAAATTTTACAAAATTCATCTGAGCGCTATGGCCTATGGGTCCCTTGTTTTTTTTATGTATTCATCTTGTACAACTGATATTTTTATTTGTAATTAAATATGAATATGTTCTGTCAAATTATTGTGAGGTCTTTTATATATATATATATATATATATATATATATATATATATATATATATGCATCAATTGCCTTTGTCAGATATTTCGACCCCCTCCCCTTTCTCAATCCTGGCTACGCCCCTGTGAGTCGCACAAGAGGAGTCCATTACTGGTATTTATTTATTGGAATTTATTTTTTTTTATAAATGGGGTGGGATTGGGGGGGGGAGGGGGAAGGGAGTAAGACTTAAGAATGAATAATTTGAATATCAATAGAATTTTGGTAGTGGATTTTAATTGTATAAGGTACTTTGTTTTCCAATAAGCCTTTTTATGTGTTTTGCAAAGTACCAATGCTGTGTGTATAAATATATTATGATGAATAAAAGTATATATAAAAAATGTAAGGAATATACCCGTGTCACCAATTTATGTAGACAAGAGACATATTATTTTAACAATCAGCTGTTACAGAGGTTCCATGTTTAAATGTATTTTAAAGATTTATTTAACTTAAATATCAAAATATATTTATATCAATGCCTAACTTGAACTCTAATTTATGTATTTAAACACGTTCTTAATTCATTCTTATCTCAAGACTTCTGATTGATTGTAACAACCCCTCCAGTGTTATATGATGTACATCTTAGTCAATTAAATTTTTGTTTTATGAGATGAAAAAGGTAGTGACCGGAAGTGATGTATAATTTGTTTAGCTTTTGTTCGATAAAAGTGTTCTTGTGTCTTCATTAATGTCCTGTGTACAAATGAATATAAATATAGTCATATATACGCATTCACACATTAATTTGTAATTTATGTACCAAAGAATAAGTAGTCGTGAACCTCCTAATTTGAACCTATCCAGTTGTCACTGTAGTGATTCAATTAAAACACCAGATGTTGCCTATAATCAACATTACTTATGTAGTGATTTATATTATAATCCTTATCCTTTGGGCATCTCAAGAGCGAATAATTCTTTTTGATTGAAGCATTCTCTAAATATTTCAATTGCATTCACAAAATTTTAGAATAGTCCTTTATGTGACTCAGGAAGACTTCGTTAGAATACTGGGGAGTACAAAACTATCAGCAATGTTGAGCCCACTTATTCTAAATTCCTCTTGAACTGATCTGCACTTAATATAACAGACTTTCTTTGGAAATATTTTTGTTGAAGAGAAAATAGTCAGCATCTACCAGTCTGCAGGATATTGGCACATACTCCAGGTAGTCAAAATCTATTATTGATTCCCAGATTCCCTTGCAAAAATTGGGTAGCATGAAAAGACAACTACAGGAAGGTAGTACCGACTGGTAAGTTTTGTTGTAGGTAGCTTATACGAAAACCACCATTTTCATGTATTAATATGAATAAAGTACATTTTATAAATTGTGTCCGCCTATAAAGAGTATGGGTTCGTGGACGTTAGTGTGTGTGTGTGTGTGTTTGTATAGCCGAACTTAAGGGGAAACGATATTGGCTGCACACCAAACGCGCGAGGACTTTTTTCCTGCGAGGACTTACACATGGGTCCTCACAAACGAAGAGCTGTTAAAGCATTATTAAAGCATTAAAAAGCTGGGAAAACTATGAAAGAACGTTTTGCTTGAAATTTGTTTTGTGTGACATCTATTGAGAGCTTTGCAAGATGGTTTGAAAAGTGTGTGTGTGTGTGTGTGACACTGTGTGTAAGCCAGTTCCTTGATAATATGTTTAAACTGGTTATCCAACCTGTTCAGCGGTATCAGAACTTATTTTGATCATGAGAACCTTATATTACCATGGATTCCAGGAGTTAACAGGGAAACAAAAAAAACTAATAGATTTTCTTATCTTCATGATAGGTATACCCTCTGATCTGTCAAGAAAAACTGTGAGCAGCTTGGTTCTCAAGTTGATAATAGACACAAAACGTTTTACATGATAAAATAATTAATCTTTACATCCAGTGGAATTATATGTTAATATATGTTTATCGTTTGTATTTTGTGCTTTGCACTTATTTTATCGTGAGAGCATGTTACATCATTATATTGTAACATTATTCTTAGATTTCTTTCTTATCGTATTGCTCGAGTCTTGTTTCATTTTGGTGAAGATTATGAATTTACATAGAATCACAACATTAATCTTAACATATTATATCTTCACATACTTTATGTACTTTTACTTGTACCGTGATGTCTTGTATAGTGTTGTGTTTATGTATATCTATAGGAAAGCATGTACATAAGCCTGATTGGCTACTTTTGTAATCCTGTTATAAATCAATATGTTTAAACCAAGTGTGCTGGATATGCTGATAAGTAGGTCCTCGCTATGACACGAAGATATGACATAAACTGAATGTCCTCGCAGGTTGTCCTCGCAAGTTATGCGCAAAGTCACCGCATCGTTCTCACTTCTAACCAGCCTTTTTCTTTAAAAAAAAAAGTGTGCGAGGAAACATGCGTACCCTTAGTGTTAGGGATCTAAATAGCTCTTCTTGCTAATTCTAGCGGAACGGTTAGACCTCGGAAGTATAGTGTGAAAGTGAGGTCCTCTTTTGTACGTATATGGCCTTGGAATATGAGCCGAATAAGTGAATGCAATCACGGTTTCCTGGGCATCCCACAATAAGGACATGGTTATTTTTTTATTTTTTTTTTGTGGTTTCCAAAGTGTGACCATTAATATTAATGTTTTTTTCTTTCACAAGCATTATCTGCAACTAAATTACTGCTGTATAACCGCACAAATATTTAATACGTTCATTTTTAATTCCGGGGGTTAACATTTATATATCTGTATATGTGTGTGTGTTATTTTAGTGGCAGATTCCAGTCTCTATTGGTTATTTTGAATAAACATAGCGGGTGCCACATTTGGAACTTAGCTAGAACGTGTTATTTTTTCTGTTCACAGCTGATGTGTTTTAAATCATGATAAAAACATAATGATATGAATAAACCAGTGAGAGCATATACCAGCTTGTACAAATGGCCTACCAGCGCGTTAACAGCAGAGCAGTGATACATTTACTGAGGTATGTCTATGTCACTCAGGTCAACTAAATATACAGAGAACCATTTATTAATGTTATACATGTAAGCCTGTCTAAATATGAACTCTATGTATACAAGGGAGAGAACAACCAATGACTTGCATGGGCATGTTCATAATTTGGAGAAAACCATACTCTGTCAGTATGTTTTGAATACGTCACTGTATGTAGCGGTATTACACTAAGCCACCACGAAACCAAGCAGACATAGCTTTTATTCATGGACCCAACTTCACGTCAAATTGAAATGTTAGGTCTGTCGTAAATGCAAGGGACCTTTCTTCCACCACCAAAGGTATACATCGTCTGTTTCTCTCGTTTTATTCCGAAAGCATAATTCATAAGTGGTAGACGCAAATATAATGGCACACTCGGCTCACAATTCCTTTCTATTTGATTAAAAAAAAAGTTGTGGTTGTAATTTATGTGAGCAATACATTTTAGGTACTTACTTGAGTGAAATATGTGGCTTCATTATTTTCACAAAATCCCCCTTCACGAAAAGTTCGTATAAAACAAAGGCGCTTTCCATATCTGAAATTAAAATAATTAAATAATATATACTAAAAAGCCATAAAACTCCATACAGCAGATATATATATATATATATATATATATATATATATATATATATATATATATATATATATATGAGAAAGGTTACATAAACGAGATACCGATGTTAAGTATATATATATATACAGAGAGAGAGAAGATGTATGAATAGCTATACGGACCAGTCTGTGCATTATATAAAAAAGCACATATTCAATATTTATTCTGAGAAGCATGGGACACATTTTTGAAAACAACACATTGTCAAGAGGACTCTATGAGCTCGTTTGATCTGCCCTCACGCTAAAATGATTTATTACACCGAGATAAGATTTACTTTCGGCGTAAACTAATGCAGCAAATATTGAGCAAATATTTTGTTGAGATACGCGCCATATCAATGGCCGTATAGTTGGCACGTGCAAAGCTCGCTTTATGAGCCAAAGAAGTGTATAAACAAAAGAAAACCTCTTTTGGGTAGTTTTTGGTAGCAATCTGAGTAGCTTTTTAATAGGCCAAAAACTAAACAGAAACAAAACTGTTACAAAACTGTTACAAATTTGGCTGAGTTGTATTGCTGCGTTTACCGGGCGCGCGGTATGCCATATGCAGAGTGAGGTAGCAGAATGCGGAATGCGATATAATATCGCATGGGGCATTTACTTGGCGGGCGGTAAACACTGCGATATGAGCCCGATGATGTTAAATCCCGCTAGGTCGCGCTGCATCTGTAGTTCATGCATATTGTTACCAGAGCCCATGGGCGGTATACCGCGCGCAGTATGCGGATCCAATTCTCCCTGGAGAATTCCATTTTACCGTGTGTCTCATGCCGATACCGCATACCGCGGGCCTGGAAAACACTTTATGATAAAATAACTCAAGCGGATTTTTTTTTCGCATCCCGTTATCGCTTGTCGCATACAGCATATCAAATCGCCCGCCCGGTAAACCCAGCTTTATAACAGGTGTTTGTAAGACCCAGCAAATATGCAGAAATACAGATGAACCATTTAATAACAAGAAATAATTAGCAAAAAAAGTAGCACCCCGGTCCCCTGGGTTATATTTAACCATACCTAATATATTAAACCAAAAACAAACTTGATATTAGTTACCCTAGAGGGTAGATGTAGCCAAATCACAGCACAGTGTTGGTCAAATAGAAACATGCAGTGTTTCTTATCATTTCTTTCTTAATATTCAACAAATGTTCATTTTTTAAAACCAGTGATAAAGCAATGTCAGTGTAAGTTAATTTGATTATATCATATATTTTTCATTAGAGAAGGTCGATAAAGTAATCTCTTAACATTATTCCCCAAATGCTGGTGTTTAAAAATCCCAATTAGGTATACCATAGTCACTTTACCCAGGTCGGGAACGAAAAATGTTTTCTTGGAAATTAAAAAAAAAATAGAGCATTTTGTTCCTTATTCCCGTCTTGCCTGCATCACATATTATGCCTAATTACAGTGATACATGTAGTCTTATGACCGCATGCATTCGTTCGGATTTCTTGTACATAACTCCACAATGTTACATGAACAATAAGGCCCTAGTCAGCCTTTAGTCTTTATGGTACAAAATATTCCGTAAGACGATAGCTAAAATGTATATTGACAGCATCTTGGAACAATTGCATTTATACAGACAAACAAAATAGTATTCCATATCAACATTACAACCGACGTTACAACAACCAGCTTAAGGCAGGCTTTGATAATTAAAGTGACAGCTATGTTTTTTCCTTTTTTATGACTGTTGCCATGAATGTATATATGTTCCTGTCAGGATAAAAACGAAGGTTTTAATATACGGTATCTTAATATTTCTGTTGGATATAATTCCAGGCGCAAACATGCTGAAAAAAGTATTTTTTTCCAAAATGCTGGACAATTTAAAGACAACGCCTTTATAGAAATCGGACTACCTCGGTGGATCACGATGAGAGTGCACGGTTCGGAATAACGTGATACATCAATCAAATTTAAAGGGCCTTGCGCCGTTTTCGTGTGAGAAAACGGATCAGGAAAGAGCAGTATTTTTTATATAATATGCCGCTGTCTAACTGATGACATGTCAAAGTCAGAATCGAAAATACCTGACAAAGAGGAAAGCTCTTTCGCTCTGTGTCAGTTTAGATTGACTTCTGGAAATTTCAAAGAACACACGAGTTTGAATGACATTTCACGAGTAGTAAGATCAGTGTCAGACGATGAAAGAAGAAACACACTACTTGCGAATTTTCAACATCCTAACAATATATGCATGCATATTCTTGCATACTGCGAGAGGAAGAACAAGGAAATAAAAAATAAATATATAAGAAGATCCCAAAGAAGTGCAGATGTTACTTCTATCTTTAGAAAGAGCACTTGCCTCAGACCCCAAAGAACATTACATAGACTATCCTGGATCTGGCGACAAGATGAAGACCATGGTCAACCAAAAACGAGAGGACTTAAATGACCCGAAACAGTCACTGGATAACATATGTCGCAATCAGATATATATGCTGACGTGAGCCATAGGGATAAAATTCAATACATTGTAGAGAAAACGTATGATCTCCTTTTCGGAAATGAAGGGGCCGTTTAGGTGCCATTCGCTCATCGCGGCATCGGTCCGCTAGACAGCTCTTTAAGCCCAAAAATGGCACGCGGAACACTTAACTACGAAGACACTGTAGCTGGAGCCGACTTTTTATGTCAAATGCTGAATGCCATAGTGACAAAACCAGAACTCGAGAAAAAAAACAAGAGATTAGTCAAAATGTTACTGGGCCATGAAAGATACCAGATGGTACGTGTTGATGAAAAGAAAATGATCTTCCGTGACCATAATACCGGCGTCGAGTTGGATTTGTTGAAGATTCCTGAAGGCGTCTATGAGGCCGCACATTCTGTTTGATGCTGATTGATACCAGTATGGCCAGGACTCTGTGTCTTGATGAGCCGAACCGCTGTATGCATCCGACCATGGTTGAAAGAATGAGAAAAATTATTCTACAAGAAACCAGAGAAAGGAAATGTCAATGCTCCTCGCAACTCATTCCCCTCATTCGTGTCACCTGATCTGTGGAAGAGCACATTAAAAATGATGGGTTTTTGAGCTGTCCTCCTCTCGATGACAAGTATTTCATACGAAACAGGATTTCGTCAGAGCAGCTTCGAGAGATACTTTTATCAAACACTATTTTGTTCGTGGAAGGAATGAAAGATGTTCTGCTCATTCAGAGATACATTCACAAAAGTAGATACAAGTTAAAAACACACCGATGACGACATCCTCCGTATTGACATTTACAAACGCACCAAGCTAGCTCAATTCTCATAAAGTCTGAAGGAGAATTCAAGGAATTTAGATTATCTGTATAATGCTCTCCAGAAGGATGACGTGAAACCCAAAACTGATTGTGATTGTTTGAAGTTAATTGTTATATACCGGAAAAAAATCACCATAATTGCCAATGGTATTGAGTGCTAAAGGTGGTGAAATGTCAGGGGAAATTCGATCAGAATTATAAATAGATGCCACCATTGAATCGTTATTTCTTACGATTAACACATCACTTGTGTATCTAATTGTGTTTTATCTATTCATGGTAAGCAAGGTTACAATTTATAGCGATGTGGTTCTGCTCTTGCTATGTTTGCTTATTATTCCTATTCAAGGTGATGCACGAACTTCTAGGGTGGCCCAATGCAGTGTTTAAACACAAGGCATGACTATTCCTAACATTATTAAATTAAACACTTAAGCAGTCACTGTAAGAGAAGCATAGATATCGAAATCCATCATAATGCATAGGCGAAAGAATATATACAGAGATTTATTCTATACAGTGTATGTAGCTAACGGTGTCGTAAAATGCCACATGGCTGTGAACATCACGCATCGCCATCAGCGTTATCTTTTAGTCTGATAAATATTGTGTATCGCTAATCCATGTTTTGTAATAATATATCTGGGTCAATTTGTGAAATTTGCATGATATGATGATAAAATTTTGGTGATGCATCTATGCTACATGTTGCCATACCGTATATACTACATGATTTAGAATGAATAAGTAAAAGCCAGCTATTAACTTATATTTTCTGTAGAATTTATGTGATTTATGCCTTACTCTGCGTGCATAATAATACATTGTAGGCAATATCTGTTAAAGGAAATGTATTATAGCTCCTCTGCGGTCCATGCATGAGATTTTTTTATCTACGAGCTGTTAGTAAACACGGTACATGCGCCAATGTCGACAAACAGAAAAACCATACAACTTAAAGTGGCTGGTCGCTCATGTGCGCACGTTGAACTAGTTGCATTAACAAAACTCTGGTTCGTCTGAGCTGCTGCCAGTTGTCCGAAATATATTATTTTCTTATGTTTTCTATATGTCTAATTACTATATATTTTTATCAGACACAATATATAATAGTAAAACCAAAACTGGAATGAATATACCCACTCTCGATGCATGTGCATCACGAAATTATATATACAGGACAAGGAACACAATAAGCTATTATATAATTGTGATTTTATGTTTAAATGTATTTTAAAGATTTGTTTAACTTCATCAAATATCAAAATATAATATTCATATAAATCGCCTTCTTGTTCTCTAATTAATGTATTTGAACACATGTTATAAATTCAGCCAAATCTCAAACCTTTGGGTTAATTGTGACTACCTCTACAATGTACATTTTATTCAATTAAATTTCTGCTTTATGAGTAGAAATAGTGGTCATAAGCGACAGTGATGCGTAATTCTGTATATTGTGCATTGATTTCGTATGCATGAGCAAGCAATGGTTCGCATTTCTCTTTGTTTGATGTATTGCTGAACAATATATATATATATATATATATATATATATATATATATATTTATATATATATATTGACCCTGTGTTCTTGTCTGCGTTTGTTATGTGTGAAGTAATGCTTTCATCATGTTCACAATCACATTGTTTTTTTTTTTTAATAAAGAAAATAAAGAACTTTAAACAACCATGCTTTTAAAGCAAAGTCATCTGGTGTTAAGGCTAACTACTCTACCTGTAAAATGGTCTTAGGAATAGAGGTTTAAATCATATTGTCATTTGAAGTATAATTCTTTACGGATTAATTGGATATTAATAATTATAATAATAAGAAGATGCATATTTATTGTGATGTAATTCCAGATTTCCATCAAATACATATAGATGTTTAATAAAAAAATGTTCGTAATTGTCACTTCTCTTCATACATATATGTTCTCAGTTTAAATTAATTAAAAAAAAATATCGCTATATATACGCCTATATACAGGTGCATCAATTAGCGTGGAAGAGTGTTGAACCTACCAAATTGAACCTGTCCACTTGCAAAATTCAGTTATTCGTTTAAACACCAGATTTTGTCTATAATCAACCAAGATTGGTTTACCATGACTGAAGAAGTGATTTATACCATAACCTTAAACAATTCTTATGTACAGGGGCGTATTTAAAGGGGGCGCATAAAATTTTAACAACAAATTTATAGGGGGCTCCCGAATTCGTGTTTTGTCAGGGCGTGCATAAACTTTTACTAAAATTTAGCTCCAATTTTGTAATTCCTAGGCCCTAGATTCAACTTGATTAGCATTTATAAGAATGACTTGGAAGTGCATCAAACACATTCTAGTGGCTAACAAATACCAATAAAATCATCATAGTATGTAATGTGTTTTTAGGCAACATACCCCCCCCCCCCCCCACACACACATACAAATCATAGCGAATTTTAGAGGGGGGGGGGGGTTCGTTACTGATCCAAGCGATAAAACCTCTGTTTGAATGAGCTACAAAGGATGGCATTTTAATCTCCTGATTTGATTTAGAAGCAGTATATATGGCACCTGAGAGTATACCAAACCCACCAGGGCCGTACGATCTGTTTAAAATCACCATTCTTCATACACTCTGCAACAATATACTAAAGGGAAAACCAGCCATTGTACTACTAATGATCAAGGGTAAGATTTGCTTTATGAGATACGTAATTCTCATTAGGGTTGCGGTAAACCAAGATCATTAGGCAAAAAAACAAACTTATTTTATCATTCCTTTTAATTAAAAATAACAAGAAAAGGTAACATAATACGTATCGATGTAGTTCATATATTTTCCTGCTTTTTTTTTATTTTGTTGTTCTAAAACAATAAATTACAAAAGTTGTAAAAGGTGCGTTTCTGTGCCACAAACATGCTAAAATCGATACAATATACTTTCCAAACTCCTAAAATTTGCCTACAATATCTAAAAAATATGTTCACAAAATGTGGGAGGGATGCAAGGCTTCCAACCCATCCCCACCCCACCCCGCTGTCAGAGTTTGCCCCCCCCCCATGCCAATATCATGCACAAGCCAATTATGTACATCCATTGCTAGAGGTGTTTGGGCATCTCAAGGAGAAGAATTCTTCTTTTCGATTGAAGTACATGTATTCACTTATTATATTTTCCAATCGTTTAAAAATTCAAAACAGACCTTCATAAGACTCGGGCATATTTCGTTAGAATGCTGGGGAGTGCAAATCTAACAGCAATATTGAGCCCCCTTATTCTTAATTTCTCTGCTCGTCACTGTATTGATCTGCAATTAATACAAATTTAACAAAAAATCAGTTGGACCCTTTTGTTGGACAGACTATAGTCAGCATCTACCGGTCATGCAGACTATTGGCACTCACTCCAGATATAGTTAGAATCTATTGTTGCTATAGATTACTAGATAATGGCCCAGATTCCCTAGAAAAAAAGGACAGTCTGAACACAAGAAACATGTATTTCAAAACGTGGGCATTTGTTCATATTTTAGAAAAAGACAAGTACAGGAGTTAAAGCAAATGTCACCCCAAGGTTATACCGACCGGGTAGGTGTTGTTTTTGGTAGTTTATTGAAAACCCCACATTGTCATTTAATTACACCAGCTTATCCTACCTGTTCATTATTTTGCTCTTGAAGAAACGTTTAGTTTTATCCCAAATACGACAAGTGGCTCTTTAATATAATGAAGCTGGCTTACATATATTAATTTATAACACAACCACACACCCGCGACAGGTGAACATTGTGCTGCTCAGGGCACAGAAATAACATGCCTAAAGATAATTTTAAAAATAATTAACTAGAAAACGGACAGGCGACTACATGTATCCGCTAAATCACAGAGGCATGGGTAAAGTAAGGCATTGAATGTTCCTCACATGACATGACTCTAAATTTGAAAATAAAACTCCTCATATATGTGCAGATTTCACCACAAATAGATTTACAGATGGATACAATATGCAGCATTTCAGGCCGAGACACCAATCCACATCTGAGAAAAAGTGCATCAGTGTATACTATAAAACGGAAAGACAGGTTGCGCCACCTTTCTGGTCTACTACAAAGCAAACCAATACGGATAAACATTCAATATTGCAGGCTGATACATCCATCCACTCCTGAGACATGATCGAATTTAACCCAAAGGGGATGGACGCCATACAAAAACAACTGCAGATTGCACCAACAGTCTTGAGAAGGAGATGGAGATATATGGATATGCACAATTTCAGGCCAATACATTGACTCACTCCTGAGATATGAGCAATTTTAACAAAAAGCAAACGCACGGATAGACGCTATGCAAAAACTATTGCACCACCTGTCTTATTTACGGGATCGAGATGGAAGTATACAAGATCTATGGACAAGCACCATTTCAGGCAAATACGGCAAACCACTCCTGAGAAAAAGGGCATCATCAATGTAGTCTAAGAAAACGTGAAGGAAGGTGGTGCCACCTGTCTGATCTACGAGATCTCCAAGAGGGATGGACATGACATATTTCAGACCATTACATTGAACCACTCCTGAGGTATGAGCATTTTTCACCCAAAGCAAACGCACGGATGGGCGCCACGTAAAAACGATTAGAGATGGCGCTACCAGTCTTGAGTACGAGATGGAGATATCCAAGATCTATGGACAAGTATAATGTCAGGACAATACGGCAAACCATTCCTGAGAAAGGGCACCGGTTATTCTACAAAAACGGGAAGGTAGGTGGTGCCACGTACATGTCTGGTCCACGAGAAAACCCTCAAAGCTGGATTGACATGCCAAATTGCAGACCAGTACATTGAACCACTTCTGAGATATGAGCAATTTTTACCAAAAGCAAACATACGGATTGACGCCACGCGAAAACGATTGCAGATGGTGCCAGAAATTGGAGGTATCCAAGATCTATGGACATGCACAATTTCAGCCCAATTGATTGAACCAATCACTAAGACGAAGAGATGGCAAACGCTAGGATGGACGCCACGCAAAAATGATTGTAGGTGACGCCACCAATCTCGAGTGGGAGATGGAGAGACCCACAATTTCAGCTTAATACATGACATATAACCACTTCAAACAAACTCTGTTTTATCGGATAAAATAAGCAATAGTTTAGTCAAATGTTTATTTTCAGCCCTACTTACCACATATTTTATTAAAGGGACATAATAAGGAACAATAAAATGATTATTCTTCCACACTATCAGCTCAGTTATGTTTTATATGAAAGTTTCCCAGCAAAACTATCCCAGCACATGCAGTCTCAGTATCTGACATATGGCTATTTAACACCTTATTATTGTCCTTGTTGTGAGTAAACACAGTCCACGTGTCTCTGTTTACCATAACAAGACGTGACCGGAGGTCCGATTTTGCGCATGCGTGACAGATTCCATACAAGAACTATTTCAAATTAGTCCATTTATTTACATGGACCGCAAGACGCGATAATTTGGCCAACGAGAACATGCATTACATTTGTTATCGGCAAAGTCAATCAGATTATCTCGTGATTGACAGGTGTGTGGATGGTGCTGTGCCCGGACCTTACACATAGTCCCACCAGCTGTGTTAATGCTGACGCCTGTGATCGCGCCCGGTCCACTGTTTTTATAACTAGTGTACATGAGTAAGCCTGCGGTTTCAAGGCAACAGTTAGGCAGGTATTAATTTATTACAAAGAGAGCATGCTATTTTTCGCTTTAATTGAACACGCTATATAGGTGATTGGGTCCCTTCAATAGAATCGATTGTTTGTTGATGGTATAGTAACAACTGAACATTTTTTAATGTTTACCTCTATGATCGTAGTCTCGGAAAATGTAAATATATAAAAAAAATACTGAGGCCTTGATTCAGAGTATCAAACTCCTTTCTACCTTGATACACAATCAAAGATGCCGACATATGGCGCTGCAATAGCCGCTTCGAAAAATAATTTCAAATATCTCTCGATTCATTGTGAAACAAGGGAAATAACCCCCCCTTAGGACACGCTTTGCATCATCACTGACAGTTCAAGAGCAAAAACGTGTATATCCGAGGGGTAGCCAAAGAGGTGTTCCGTGACAAAGTCAAGTGCGACGACCATCAGTTTTTATCAAAGACTTTCATGTAGGTGTTATATCAGTTACATTCTTCATTATTTTAGTCAATGTTCACAGTAGAAAAAACAGAAGCAGTGTCCTCTTATTTTATTTCCCATTATAACTATATATAAATACTCGAAAGAAAACATAACAATAAAAGGATGCAACACAAGGGCGCACGGTTTGGTGTTCATTTTTATACCTGTTAAAGAGTCATATCAATTTGGCACTTTGATAATGAAAATATCCCTATAGGTTCTCGGTCTATATTTAAACCATATCTGCATGTGAACTGTTTTAAGATTATCATTTTTAGTTTTATACGGCTTGTCACGGTCGCCGACTTTTGAATGTCCTTACACCAACGCAGTATAAATAGTTCAAACTTTTAATGATTGAATCTTTCTCTTTAACGGCATAATTATGTATCAGACCGACAGCACATATATATTCTGGGTAATCAATGTCGGGGGCGAACAGTTTAGTTCAGTACCGGAAACAAAGTTTTTGTTTTGTCTGTAATATTCGTTCTCTGTGAACCGGAAGTACGGAGAGAGAGGTTCCGGGGTTACGGAGAGGAACATGTTTTGTAGCGGGAATGATGAAATAAAAAGGTTTTAATAAAGAAATATAGAGCTTTATTTTGTATCATCGGCCACCATCCCGACCACTTACGGGCAAATACACGGTTGAAGTGTGAACAATGACATAAATCTTGGGAGCAAAGCTGACCTGTGATGCAACCATCGAGCAATTGAACCGAGACATATTTCTCCGGGTTTGGTTTCATACTAAGCGATACGTATCACACACAAAAAATATATAATCAGGGGCCTGGTGTATATATATATGATATTTAGGATCTGTTGATCCAAAATGGTTGCGAAGGATTTCCCGGGTCTCTGTTTTCCCGTGTTTTCACATGCAGAACCCTAGCTAACACCTAAACAGTAGTCCACGTATGTCAGTTTCGTATTTTGCAGTACGTCATATAAGCGATGATGACGTAATAGAACGTGACACGCACTTTTAATGACGTCACCTATGATCCACGGAATCAAAGACAATCCCTGCTAGAACGCCATATTGCAAATCTTTGTAATTATA
Source organism: Sipunculus nudus (assembly GCA_026874595.1). Classification (NCBI taxonomy): domain Eukaryota; kingdom Metazoa; phylum Annelida; class Sipuncula; order Golfingiida; family Sipunculidae; genus Sipunculus; species Sipunculus nudus. Next base: position 19,573,712 of record CM049319.1, read on the forward strand.
TGCAGTTGTATAGGTGTAAGGTTTTTTTCTCTTGAAAATCCACAGATCGACAGCATGAACGAAGAAGTGAAAACGAGACCAGCTGCGGCAGCGAAACTGCAGAAGGTAACATTACTTACAAGCATATTTATCTCAAAACAATTCTGTCACGTTTTCGTCGCCATTTTTGACAACCAAAGGTTGCAAAACAGAAGGGGGAATAGGATCTTAGAGGGGGGGGGGGGGGGCCTAGGAAGAGCAGGGGTTATTAACTTGTTACGGGTAATCTAGGGGGCTAGGAAGAGCAGGGGTTATTAACTTGTTACAGGTAATCTAGCCTGCAGGGGGTGACTATGTGTGACTGTGACTATGCATAAAGCTAGTTTCCATAAGTACGCTACGTATATAGTCCGTCCCAGTACCCGTGTCCGCATGTTTTTTCGCGATAATTATTTTTAAAATATTCTTTAAAAATGCCCTTTGGCCTGAAGCAGATATACAGATATTCCGCCGATTTTGTGTAAAGTTGTTATATATCATGAAAAACGTATTTACTTTGCGACTCTTTTGCGTTATTTTTGCTGAAATACCATGAATGGCGTCTTCCCGGCACTGCTAGACAGTACATTCCTCCATGTCACACTTTCCATGTCTATGGCTGCGTTTGGTGTTTGTTAGACAACAGTGACGTCACAAAGACGTCACAGTGATCGGTCGCACGTCACCATCAATTGACTGACGTCATAAGTTTGACTGGCTTGTTTATTATCAGTTCTTAGGTATGGAATAAGTCGTAAACGCTGTAGCATTTTTTGTCATATTTTGGATTATTTGTCTCATATAAAATCAAGGCAAGGTAAGGTATTACTTTTTACGCAGGTAGTCGGCGGAATAGCTCCTGCAACCTTTG